>OY821754.1:31341754-31591754 GCA_963682095.1 Potentilla sterilis
TGATAGGAGCACAATGTGCGACGATATTACATGCTTATGCCCTCGTTTATGCTTTGTTTAACTCTTATTTGTTTAAGATTGAGTCATAATATAGTTTAGTGTTAATTTGGTTGAATTTGGGAAAAATTGGTTAAGAATCCGAAAAATGACTAAGTATGAGAAATCTGGAAAATAGTGTAAAATATGTCTTTTTCGCGATTTTGAGATGAGTGAAACTATGATCTATCCTTGTCCGAATTCTGTGCAATTTGGTGTGCTTAATATTCATATGCTGAGGAATGTTGTGTTAAAATTTCAGATCAATCGGAGTTCGGGAAGTCACCCAAAAGACGGCTGCAAAACGGCAGTCCGAGCATTTCAATCCAGGGGTTTCCAGGATTTTCCTGGGACTTTGACCCAACTTCGAAAAATCATTCCCGACGACTCACAAGGATTTTGATCGAACTGTTTTATGGGGAGATGGCCATATGTGTCTAGTTTATCTGAGACTTAGAATCGCATCAATCGGAGCTCCACGGATGGAGATATGCCGGAATTACTGCAACAAGGTCAAATCTGCCGATTCCAGGAACCTACTGCCCCCTTTTTGTGTTTTCTGTTTTTAATGGACCAAATGGTGCACAAATGCATTTTTGAAGATGGTTCAAACTTTATGAAGGGAAGAGGAAGACACTAGGCCATGGCATTGAAGAAAAATTGAAGAAAGAAGTTCTCCTAGTCACACTAGGAGAAGCTGCCGAATAGAGGCAGATTATGTGCTTGATGTTGCTGCCGGAAATTGAAGCATTTTTGGTGGATCAAGACCTATCAATTGAAGTCCAATGATCATACAAGAAGTCCATGAAGATGTGAAGCCCAAGCCTTGAAGAAAAATTCAGAAATAGAAAACCTAATTGAACTATGAAAGGAAGGTTTCAAATCCTTAATCCACTTGGTTTTCTGACTTCCTTGAGCATCTAGGGCAGCCGGCACCCCTCTCCTCTATAAAAGCCTCACTTTTTCATTCTGAAAATCATCTCATCTCTTGCAAAACACTAGCCGAAACTCTACCAAATTGCCTACCAAAGTTCTAACTCGAAACCCTAAAATACAAAGTCCACCGATTCCACCATTCACCACCGATTCCATCCCCTGCCTTAGCCACTGCCGAGCCTCTTTCACCACACCAAGACGAAGCTCTCCAAGGTTTCTAAAGTGTGATCCATCCCTATGACTTGTATTTTGATTTTTGGTTTAGTCACATTTGTTGTTATAAAAATACTTTGTTTTCGTTTGGTGTTGTATGATGAACATGAATTGCGATTTTTGTTGGAATTTATGTGATGAATTTTGCAAGCAATTGCATGCTTGAATTCGTATGTTAGATTAGGGCAGTAACATGTTCTTGTATTCTTTAGTTTTTATTCGATTAGTTCTTGAATTTGTGCATAAAAATCAATGTTTACATGATGCTAGGGCCTTAGTACTTATGTAGATTGCGATTTCATTTAACTTAATAATTTGGGATTGAGTTAGGCAACGATCGAACTGAATTCTAGGTTGTTAAAATCAAGGTTACTTAATTCATGAACTTGCATGTTGATAGGATGAGTGACGCCATACCTAAAGATATGTCTCCAATTTATAGACTCTTGTGCGTAATTACTCTTTGTGTTTGTCTTTGACGTTGAGTGTATTCAAACATGACTAGTATAATTTTAGGATTCGACGTTGAGTGTTTTCTAAAATATTTAAGAGAGAGTCTAGTGATTAGATGACCGTTGAGGTTCTAATTGAAATTGGAATTGAATAGAGTCTATGAAACTTGAATTAAATTGCCGAGTCTTGCATGAATGCTTGTGTGTGAATTGTGTGTTTTGTGCTATGTGATGCGTGAGAGATGATGATCAAACTTGTATATAGTAATTTAGGATTTTAAATTTCTGTTTTTATGCATGATTTAGAGACAGCCTATTGTTGCCGAACCTAGGACCTTTTTGTTTCTTGTTTCTTTTCTTTCAATTTTTGTGCCGAACCTAGTTTAGGGCAGCCTAGCTGCCGATTCATACCATCCCCCATATGTGACGTTTATGTGTGTATATATGTATATATTTGTCTAACAATTTCATATCTCAGGTACCCTTAATCCCCGGCCTAGAACGATCCCTACTTATGTCTATACTACTAACGATTGCAGGGTTTATTATTGTGTGCGAGCTTAGTCTCCCATCACGGAGGTCGACTATCGTGCTGTGCCCATATGGCCTGATATGCTTCAGTACGTGAGTGCTGCGGAGGCATACCAACAGCAGCCATTTGAGAACCCTGACCTCCTGATTTCAACGAGGACAAAAGGAAAGTCGACAAACGGGTCATCGAGTTCAGGTAACATTCAATTTTATTAATTAAATGTTTTATTAAAATTAACGAACTAATATTTAATTTTATTAACCAATCGTCGTTTATGTGATAGGGACAGCCGCTAGCAGTTCAACAAGGAATACGAGAGGTGTCATATTTTTTGACACGCTCAGGAGAACTGTTGATCTGAGGGGGAGGATCCAGATCAACGAACCTCCTAATCAGGAGGTTCAGGAGAAAAAAAACGCGACTACTGGTGTTGCGTGGGGGCACTGATTAGGGACAGAGTCCCTATGTTGTGGACACGGTGGGCTGATGTGCCCGAAGAGATAAAGAGGGAGGTGAACAACGCCGCGTCGGTGAGTAATTTAAAAAATTTAATTTATTTATCGTAATATTTAATAATTTTCGGTATTATTACAATTGTAAAACTAATAAAATATTATCTTTCAGACATTCTTCGAGATTGCCGAACACAAGCGGGATTGGGCGGACTCCGTGCAGAACTTGAGGTACGTTGGGAATTCCTCATCTTATAATTTAAAATATTTTATGATATTAATAATATTTCTAATGCACTTTTGTTTTTTTCGTAGGTTCAAAGAGTGGAAGAACGAGCTCCGTTCCCACTATAACGAATACGACAACCGTGGTCGTATGTGTACTCCCAGAGAGTTCATGTTCAGGGAGTACGAGTGGCGTTGGTTGAAGACAGTAGACTTCAACAACCCAGTTATGCAGGTAGATACTAAACTTCACTACAAATGTTTATTTTGTTAAAATTTTAATTATTAGTTTAATTATTTTATAATGATTACACTAATATTTTTTTTATGCATTTTTCTAATATTTTTTTTTTTTAAGGAACGTTCTCGGATAAACTCTGCGAACCGCCGCCGTAACACAACCCCCCATCATGGTGGTTCTAGGCCGTTTGCACAATATCAGGAGGAGGCGCTTAGAGATCATCCTGATAGCAACCCGTACGTGGAGACGTTCAAGATCGCTTATCCACAAGCGACAGAACAGCTCGTAAGTCGTTCATTACGATTTTAAAATTTTAATTATTAATTTTACTTAATTATATATTTGTTAGAATATTAATTTTTTTTTTCCCGTCCAATTAGGAGAGGGTGAACCGGGCCGAAGAAGAGGTGTTCCAGCAAGTAGTTCGGGAGACACAACCGAACATTTCAGAGGCAGATCTGGAAGAAGCACTGCGCCAGGTCGACCGGTCCAATGTCCAAACGGCAGCGAGGATGTTCGACGCAGCCTTCCCAAACCGCTCAAACAACTACTACTGCCGGGGTTTGGGAAGTTCTGGACTAGGGCTCCTGAAGACCACTAAGGGAGGTCAAAAGAAGGGAGGCGGGGAGAGCCAACAGGTGAGGGGGGAAGTGCGGAGATTGGCAGAAGAAAATGCAAGGTTGGCGGCCGAGTTCCAGAGATCACAGGAGGAACAACGCAGATCACAGGAGCAACACCGCAGAACACAGCAGTATTATTTAGATCTGTCCAGTTGGCATGCTGAATGCGAGAGAATTCGGCGACACAACTACGCCGGCCAACAAAACTGGTGGTATGATATGTTCGCCGCACAACAACAAAACCTTGAACCCCCGCCCCCGTTTCAGCCGTTACTTGAACCTCCAATGCCTCAACCTCCCGAGTTCGGTCAGCAGGATGACGAGCATGATAGAGAGCAGGATGCTGGGGATGACGTGGTGGACTTTAGTGGTTTAGGTGATGATTAGGGTTATATTTTATGTATATTGGAACGAATTAAATAATAAGTCATTTAGACGTGTTTCTTGTTGGTGCAAATGCATGGACTGTCTTTGTGATTTGCAGGTTGCTTGGAATGGTAATTTAGAAAATAATTTAATTTTTTTTTCACCAAATGTAAGAATAGCCGACGATTTTGGCTAAAAATCGTCGGCTATAGTGCTTATAGCCGACGATTTTTACCAATATTCGTCGGCTATAAGTCTTATAGCCGACGAAAATGACATTATTTCGTCAGTTATAACTAATTAATGCCTATTAAAATATTAATATATTTCGACGAAATAACCGACGAAATAGATGAAATCGTCGGCTATATTTCAGAACAAATAGCTGACGAATTTCGTCGGCTATAGTTTACGATATCATCGGCCATACTCGAAAATACCCGACGAATTTCGTCGGATATTTTGCCAAGGTTTGGTCGACGAAATGATGTTTCGTCGGTAAAATCGTCGGCCATACTCGCATATAGCCGACGATTTCGTTATTTTCGTCGGCCATTGGTATTACCGTCGGCGTTTTTCCGACGAATTATAGCCGACGAAAATTTCATCGGCAGAAGGAATAGCCGACGAAATTTTGGCATAGTCGACGAAAAAATTTTCGTCGGCTATTCTATCCAATCTGGTAGTGAGCACCGAAGTGGTGGAATCTTTGTACACCAATCTGGATATGTCTGAAAGATGCTCAGACGATTCAACATGGATAAAGTTATGTATCCTACAGGCACTCTCATAGTCATTAGAAGTCTAGATATCAACAAAGATCCCTTTGGTCCGAAAGAAGATGACGAAGAGGTCTTGAGAGCTGAATATCCTTATCTCAGTGCTATTGGAGCTTTGTTATATCTAGCTCAGTGCACTAGACCAGACATTGCATTCTCGGTGAACTTGTTAGCTAGATTTAGCTCGGCGCCAACACAACGTCATTGGGTTGGAATCAAGAACATCTTTTGATACTTGAAAGAAACCAGTGACATGGGCTTGTTCTATCGATACACTCATCAAGACTCGACACCTAGCCGATCCCTTGCATCCCGCAACGCAAGCCACGGCAAGGATCACTGTAGCACCGCCGCCGCACCTGGTCCCGGTTCGGCTGCCCCACCGCACCGCCGCCGCTATCGCTGCCACAGTACCCGACACCGATGATGCCAAAACGTGGTCTCGGTACGGCTTCGGCACTACCCCCTCATACCAGGATACACCGAATGACGTGATAGTAGGATTCACTGATGTTGGATACTTGTCTGATCCACATAAAAGACGTTCCCAAACCGGTTATATTTTTACCATGGGGAATACGACGGTATCTTGGAGATCAACTAAGCAAACCCTCGTTGTTACCTCCTCGAACCATGCTGAGATCATTGCACTACATGAAGCAGTCAAAAAATGTGTTTGGCTTCGCTCAGTTATATCTCACATTCGAGAGTCTAGTGGACTTGAGTCTACTACGATGGGACCGACTTACATATATGAAGATTATGCGGCATTCATTGAGCAGATGAAGTTGGGATACATCAAGGGTGACAATACTAAGCATATTTCGCCTAAGTTCTTCCACAATCAGTAGTAGCAAGAGACTTTGAATTCCAAGTGAAACAAGTCAGCTTAGAAGATAACGTCGCTGATCTTTTCACTAAGTCTCTGCCCAAATCTACATTTGTGAAACATGTGAAGCGCATTGGTATGTGTCACTTATCTGAACTCAAAGACTGATTTATTCATCAGGAGGAGTTCTCATGTAAACATCAGGGGGAGTCTACTTACACATGTCTTACTCACTTGTAGTTGGTGCGTTGTACTCTTTTTCCTTAGACCATGCTTTTATTTTTGCCCAAGAGGTTTTTGTTTTGCTGCCAATTTTTAACGAGGCAACATCTTATGCACCATTAGGTTCGCGACATAAGGGGGAGTGTTCAAGGAATGTGTTTTCGTAACTTCCGTGGTGTGTCTTGACCTAATTAGACTAGATATCTAGAATCTATAATAGATAGGGAATCCCAGATTTACCGGGATACTTGATGTAATGCCTATATAAATGTCTCCTTATCTATCAATAAAACAACGTTTTGCTTATATATAAATATATAATTCGTCCCAAAGAAATTCAGTAGAGATTAATAAATATAGTCACATTATAAATTAATTTGAAAAGTCAAAATATTAAATTAGATGTACAAAGATGGAAATGAAATATATCAATATATAAATTAAATTGAATTAACCTAATTAATCTCATTAATGTCATTGATTCACCTCTATAATCTAAAAGGAAATATAAAATGTTAAAATTTGTGATAAGATTATGATTTGACAATATATAATATATGGAATTAAAAATAAGAATTTGTATTTGTTTGTATGGCATGACACATAGGATTGAAGCCACAAATCCTAGACTTCATTGAGACCCCTATCAGTGACTAACCTAATAATTAACTAGTGTGATCAAGACTCGACTTAAAGAGAGTTATGCTGTTGCCGAGCGTTATAAGATTAACTTAGCTTGTCGGAGCGAAATTATTAATTTGGGCTTGATCAGTCATATAAAATCAATCACTCCAAAATTTCAAGATGCATGAAGCTATAGCTGGCTCTATATAAAGGAAGGAGTAGTGCTAATAATTCTAGATGAAAGTTGGCAGAGGGGAAGGGGAACGAAAAAATTAAAAGATGAACAAAGTTGAAGAAGGCAGCCTCATAATCCCTTCCATTATGGCAATTTTAGTCCAATCATGCAAAAGAAATTATTTGAAGGGGGCCATATTTGTCTGTCGGGAGCGAAGAATTAAGTATAAGAAAAGAGAAATTCCCAATTAATAAAGAGATTAAAACTTCAACATCAACACAAAGGAAAAAGAAAGAGATTCGTGGGGCAAGTCATTCTACAGCAGCCTACAGTGGTGTGTTAGTCCCCAGCTTACTCACATAAGCTTAATATGGAGCTAAATGCCACGCCATTATATTCTCAGAAGGACAGTGATTGTTTGCTGATACAGAAGAAAGCACTCACCCCTTGCAAAGCGACAAGTCCATCCATCCATCCATGGCCATTGCATTGTCCATTGAGTACTCGGTAGGGGCAAAGAACCTCAGAGAGAGAGAGAGAGAGAGAGAGCTCTTCTCTGTACCTCAGCTATAACAGATATAACAAACACAACCACCACAGACATTCCGTCACTCTACAAACATTTCTGTGACTTGTCTTTGCTGAGCACGACCACTTCCTTATATACATGGTCGAGTACGTAAGCAGTAGTTTCTATAGACGTATAAATACGTATTGAACGTATTTGACTAGTTTAATCTTAATCTAATCCACTGGGTTTAAGTAATGGTTAATTACCCAGAAATTAAGAAGGTTAACTGGGGAGGCCGAGGCTTTATTTAAAGAAAGGTCGGCTATTATTAACTTTGCACACGTTGTGTGTCACCTAAACGACAAACATGTCTCACATCATTCATTCATTTCATGTATCTGAATCATCGAGATCCAACTTAGGCTGTTAACTAGTCTTGTAATAAGTTCGGTGACTTTGATAGATTGCCAATTACGTGTACTATATATTGAGTCCAAGAATAGTAAAGTTGAGCTTTATGTTTTGTTTCTCTTATTAGTCTAGAGAGAATGAACATTCAACTAGCATTACCTAATCCGGCCATCTAGCTAGGTACAAGGCTGCATTTTTAAGTGAAGAATAGAAACTAAAAGCAATCTTGGTTATTGTAATGCTAAGGGATGAGAAGTTTAAACGGCGCTTCAAAGTATTGCTTAAGTGAGATTCATTTGTGATTTTTATGTTGAAAGTTTAGATTTGACTGAAAACGCACTCTTGTCACCTTTTCGGTTAGGTATAACGTGTCAAAAAAACATAATAAATGCGTATGATATCACCAATATCAATCACAGTTAGACAAGTAGCCAGATCTAAATATGATATTAACAAGTGCATGCGTAATAAATTAAAGCACATTACCAAGAAGATGGTAGTTAAAATTTTACAAACATAAATTTACTTCACATGAAGTGATGTTTTTAACTCCCGAATTAGTATGAAATGACAACAACGATGATTGGAAGTCACATAATGTGAGAGAAAATGTGTTGTCGTGAAATTTAAGTATAATTGACAGCATGTGAATGATGCCGACACAGTTTCTTACTGACAGTAATTAGAATTATTTCTCATATCGTTTATAATTGTAAGAAAAGAGATATGATGGGATAAGAAAGTAAACATGGGTATAGATTCAAACATGATCAAGAGAATAAAAGGTGGTGCAGCTTTTAAAACAAAAGAACCTCCATCTTCGTTATTGGAAACTTGTAGATAAAAGATAACAACTTCATTTGGAAAACCACTAGCTAGAAGAAAAGCTTATGACCAAGACCTCCAGTAGTCCATAGTTTATTGTCAAGAATTATTAGCTCATGATTCTAGGTAGCCTGCTTACAGAAAATTATTTCAGATCCAATATATAATAGCTTAACAAAACTTGTTAATTAATAGTTGTATACTGTTTATTATTTTAGTTATTTCTAATGTACTCCATAGCATCGTACGTATGACTGTGTTTGTATGTCTGATATAGTTATATGCAATTTAATTTATGAATTAGTCATAGCAACTCAATCCTGGAGTGAAAAGGGTCCTTTCAGACCGATCTAGAAAACAGTTCTTAAACAGTCCTTTAAGACATATATATCCAGCATGCAGGATTCCCATTCGGTCCAAAGTATAGAAAACTCTATCAAATGATAACCCTTCCTGTAGAATCGAAATGAAGGATTCATACTTTTACAGTTTTACCAGCAAAAATTTAGGAAATTACATATAGGTTAATAATGAAGAAAACCTAGAGTTCAGGTTCTGGCATATATAATTTATCTAAAACAAAGCTTTAGGTTTACGTGCTTTAAGAACAATGATGATCAATCTCCTCAGACTGAAAAATATAAAGGTTTACAATCTCCGTACTCTGAGCATTCAAATGATGCCCTGCAAAGACTATTAATTTCCAGATTTCTGTTTCTGTTTCTGTTTCTGTAGGTATAGAGATCGATCGATGTGATGGTATTCACCGGAAGCCCGATCGATCATATGATAGTTGAGCTCCTAAAGGAGCTGAGCTGATCCAACAACCTAGAATCCCCCCGGTAAGACCTCTCCATCGTCGGATGGAGCTCAAGTCAGTTCATGTAAAAAAAAAAAAAAAAAAGAGGAGAGGATCCGAGTCCGTTAAACATATCATCTATATATTGATGGAAGTAGTAGAAGGAAACAAAGCAGTACTTAGTATAATTAGGTAGAAACTGTTCCTCCTCCGACAAGGTGCATGCGTTCATGTCAATCCACGAAATCATAATTATTGTGGAGAGGTACTTAAACAAGGGCACGAGGATCGGAGGATGCATCATAAAAAGAAAGGAATGATCAACAAAGACAAAAACCAAATATCAAACATTTGAAAATGGAATCTTTGCAATTTCACCACTTTGTGTTTCGACAATTGTGTTTATGGACAATGCCAGTGCTCAGAGGAGCACTCCCGCCCATTTCAATTGATCCGTCTCGTCTTGGATATAAATGGATGATGAGACTGGAGAGTCTCTAACTCTCTCTGTAGTACTTGCAGCTTATTATTGCTAGCTAATTAGAAATATATGTTAGAGATCAAAACTTGCTTCTTGATCAGTCTTCTGTGATCGAACTTCTTAATCAGTCTTCTTTATTTTATGAGCGTTTTGAGTTTTAGTGCTTAACTTACTTGAAAGCATACAGTTTTCAAACTAAATTGCACAATTAGTTAGGGTTTTATCGTCTAGGGTTTTAAGAATGCATGATAAATAATGAGCCTGCAGGTTTAGCTAGTGATAATCTTCGTTTATACCTTAGTTAGAGCAGCCTGACCAATCCACTCGATCAACAGGGCAATTACATGTATTGGGTACTGGGATAATCTTTGGTCAAATTTGAAGAAACCAATATTGTCTGGGTCAGATATGCAAAGCTGCTGCGTACCTAAAGTTGCAGTAATAGCATTACATAATTTCACCAACTTTGTCCCCTCTCCTTGCAATCATTCGAGGCTCACACAGCAGATGAGCTGAGTTTCTGTACCTGTAGTACTGTAATTTATATCTCATAAGCGTGTGCATTTGTGTACCCAAGTTTAAGTATAGTTGTAGCATAATACAATAATGTAGGAGGTGAAATATGAACTTAAACAGCTAGAAAATCATCACTCGGGTAGATTAATCATCATTTGAGTGGGACTTCGGGGTGGGGATTTGGCCAACCTTGTCAACAGGATTTTTTTTAATTTATAAGTTTTAGACATGTAGATTTTTTTATTTTTTTTTGGTTATCAATAAGAAACTTCATTAATAAAGAAATGATTATTACAATGATTTACGATACTACGATTCATTTGGTAATATTCACCAACAAGGTGACCCCATAATCGTTGGCTAACTGCTAGACTTCACTACGGAAATTCATACTAAACATGAAGACTTCTTCAAAATATACACATTGAATTGAATTGTTGATAACTAGAATGTGTGAGGAATGACGATTTTCTCGGCTGTTGGAATAAGAAAAAGCAAATATATCTAAAAAATTACTAGAGCAATCCCACATATACTAAATAGCATGTGTGATAGCAGCTCGCTTTGCCAATGCCTCAACATTTTACGCTGAGGCCGGCAACGATCGGCCGAATATCATTCAATCAAATAGGCTTTTATAATTTCTTTAACGGATATATATCTAGCTGTTAATTAACTCAATAAATCATGAATAAATTAAAGTCGATTGAGTTCAAATTATTCATAAAGATAAATTGAAAGGAAAAGAACCTTTTGCCACCGAATAATTAGGTAGGCAGCGAGTTAGAGAGTGAGCTAGGCTGTAGTCTTTTGTTTCACGATGGGGAGAATTTTGTGCATTTTTGTGATGGATCAACTAATTAGAAACTGTTAAACATGTCTGCCTTATATAATTAGTGATCGATCACTAGCTAATCCAGGGACTCTAACAGAAGTGCATCGATCTTTATTTCTCCCCTCTCGGGACCCATTCGATTGGTCGGCTGTCAAATTGATGTGTACATTAGGTTTCCCTTCCTCCTTCCTCTCTCGATCAAATCATGGCAATTTGGAATTTACTTGTAATGTGACCTCAAACAACCACATTAGGTTTAGTGCCAAAATTTCATCACATGCACGCTTACGCCTAACCTAAAACAAAATCTTTGTTTTCTCTTCTAAAGCACAAGTTATGAGTCTCGGAATGGGTTTAATTTGGGTTCAGATATTCATACTAACGAATAAATTGTAATGCATATATAGTTGGTTATAAGAATGCTTCAAGGATCATATCAAATTCCATCGATAATGCAAGGCAACGTACCACTGCTTGTCTTCTAGATTAATTAACACATTTCATTCAAGGGTCCCTTCATTCAATTGTATCTTCCGATCGTGAGGGTACGTAACTACTATGTACAATGTTATATTGGCAAATGTAGACTACAAAACTTGTGTTTACATCAATCAATTTAACGCTAAAATTTCTTCTGATCTGATTGTTCAAATTATTACATTATGAATTTCTTCGATTGTACATCGATCACTTACGAAGCTAACTACGAACTGATCGAGTATATTCAAATTCAACTTACATGTATACTTATCAACTTGTCTATAAGTACGTACGCAGGTCTATAAATTCTTTTCATACAAACCAAGAATGGAGACCTACACCAAGATAGGTATAGTCTATATATATAGATATATGTCAGGTCTAAGATAGGTATAATGTTCCCCTTTGCAATTAACATAATTACCTTTCCTTCATGTCCTTTGTGTTTAAATTTTGATTTATTACTCATTCTAGAGTGTGTTGATTAGAAAGAAAAAAAAGTGTGTTTATAGCAACGTACCACCGTTAACTTTTACAATATGCAGTCAGTTAAAAAATTTGATATTATTTATTTATTATTTTAAATCATAATTAAGTTAATTTGATTACTAAAATACCACTATTAAAATATTTCTATTAATCACAATAATTTAAAGATACTGAAATTACGTGAGGATAATTTTGGTAACAAAAATTGATACCCGACCTTAATTCTAATACTCACATTCCCCCTTGGATATCAAATCAGATGGTTTGTCAGGAATCGATTCCTGAAATAGAGGTGGGATCCACACCCATTCTAATTCCTTCATGTGTTAATAAACGTTGGAATTCTCTCATCCTGGAACCGATTCTACCATTCTGAATTTCATTCTAAATTAATAAACATGTCATTACAATATTGGTATGTTCCCCTAATTGATTAAGATAATTGGGGATGTGAGTCAACAGTTTCTAATAAGGAGTGGAACCCTCTCAACTAATTAATCTCAGTATCAGTAGCTACTAACCCCCAATATTATTATATTAATCGAGAAAGAAATATAATAATCCTCTAAACGAAATTACTACTATATATGCATGCAACTATGCACTAAATCCTTCTCAAAAGAAAAAAGAAAAAAAAACACTATGCACTAAATCCATGAATTAATTAATGATTGAAGACATTTCATTTAACCTGATTGAAATTGATATTTTATTAATTGATATGGATGTCTTTAAATATGTATTACAATAAGTATTCCGAATAATTAGAGATTTCCTATCTACTAAACATTCTACTATTCTAGTATAATTAGGTCAGGACACACATAAAAAGTTACAAAAATAACCTTCCTAAAACAATCAGTTATTAATTTATATATTTAATATTACCCTAGGGTTCTTCTTGTGTTCTTTTTGGTTGATAGGGACATCTTCAGGCAGCGGGTACACTACAGTGTCGTAATAGAAGATATTTCATTTTCATGTACATAGTCTTCCACCGAATAATGTCTATTACGTACAGTATCTTAATAGAAGATCTACTTATCAAACAAAACCAAACTTCTTAATAGAATATCTCATTTACAATGATTATCAAGGAGAACAAGAAAAGCAGTTCCAGCGTTGAAATATCTTTCATATCCAATTTAGCTCACATTTCCACATTTTCACCATTTATTTCATAGAACTTCATGTTTAGATCACTTATGCAAAATTTTATCAAATTTGATGATCATTTGAGTTTCCGTAATCGTGTTTTATACTCGAACTACTCGTGTAGAAATCAAAGCAAGTACAAAATCAAATATATCTATGCAACATTTCAAAATCTAAACTCGTAAACTCTAAACTCTAAAATTGTTGCTAATATTTTATGCTGATATTGTGACTTCTCTTCGATTTGCTTTAATAATAGTGTTCTACAACTTCATCTTCGCCCACCCCTCGAATATTAGGGCCATGTAAATAGTTGGTGGTTAAACGAATAGTTAAGATTGCATATTTGATTGTCGGTTCACTTGCACCTTAGTGCTTAGGATAATTTTTCGGGGTATTTTGGGTTCGGCTACTTGGGTTTTGGGGTGTATACCGGTTTATATTAACAAAATCAAAGCTAAATGAGGTTTTGCTACCAATTTTAGTGCGTGAGTTCGACTTATAATAAACTAGTTTCTGTAGTGGTGTTTTTTGTTCGATAAAAAAGAAACCCCTAAACTCAAAAACTGGGATATTTGCGATCTTGCATTCTTGCCATGACAATCTTGATGTGATTAAGGATGACTCGTCATTGGATGATTACATAGTGATGACCAAATTCAAGGAAAATTGTTAAGGCTTAAATAATATATATATATATATATATATATATATGAACTTTCTCAGCTAAGGACTTCCGCACCAATCCTTATAGTGCGGATTTGATATTTTGACTAACTCTTCGATTGAATTTGTACATGTCCACCGTCTAGTCTTTAGGTACTCATATATGGATCATGTCTGTAAAATTTCAGCCAATTTGATAATCGTTAAGGCATTCAAAAGTGCGATTTTCTATTCATAAACATGAACGATTCAGTTTTGATAAAATGTAGTCTGTCCATTTATTTTAATCTAATTTGTTATGCTAATGGTTATCAAATTGGCTGAAAATTTGCAGAGAGATCTATTCATGAGTACCTCAAGACTAGACGGTCTAGATTTAAAAATTCAATCGAAAAGTTAGTCAAAATATCAAATCTGCACCATAAGGATTGGTGCGGAGGTCATATATATATATATATATATATATATATATATATATATATATATATATATATATATATATATATATATATAGTCCGTATCCAGAGTGGGGCTCTACTATGAAATTAAAGAGCGGTGCTCCTTATTTGACCCACTTTCCGGTCAAATTTCTACATCTCCACCGTTCAGTATTTAGATATATGCGTGTATATCACCTCTATAAATTTTCAGCTCATTTGGCGATCGTTAAGGTATCAAAACGATAAAAAATCAATGAACAAATTGAATCTGTTCAGTATGAACCATTCGTGTCAATCACGACTAGGAATGTTTAAACGATTATCATACTTGATGAAACTTTGCAAAAGTGATGATCTACAGTCTCTATCCAGAGCAAGGCTCAGCTTTGAAATTAAAGAGCGGGGCTCCTTATTTGACCAACTTTCCGGTCAAATTTCTACATCTCCACCATTCAGTATTTAGGTATATATGTGTGTGTAGATCACTTTTGCAAAGTTTCATCAAATTTGAAAATCGTTAAGGTATCAAAACAATAAAAAATCAATGAACAATTTGAAAATGGTGATCGTTAAGGCATCTAACTAGATGAAATCAATGGACGTATGAAATCTGTCAAACCTGAACTCTTCATGTTTTTATTTGTAAATTCCAATTTTCAATGCTCTAACGATTATTAAATAGAATGAAAATTTCCATATATGATCTTCCCATATAAAGATGAATGTTGAATGATGGAGATGTTAATATGTTATCGAAAAGTAGGTTAAATGAGAGATCCATAATTGGAAGGGGGCTGTATATATATATATATATATATATATACCTCATTTTGTCCATTTTAAGGGATCGTATATTAGACCAACTTATTGATTACATTTTCACATCTCCACCGTTGAATTACTAGGTTTGTATGTGTAGATCATTCTTGTAAATTTTTAGCCAAAATTGTGATCGTTAAGGCATTTAACTAAATGAAATCAATGGACGTATGAAATCTGTCAAAGCTGAACCGTTCATGTTTTTATTTGTAAATTTAAATTTTCAATGCTCTAATGAGTATCAAATGGAATGAAAATTTCCAGATATGATATACTCATATAAACATGAAAGTTGAACGGTGGAGAGTTAATATGTGATTGAAAAGTTGACTTCTACCCCTACCCTAGGCCTACTTTCAGTCAGCCCTAGTTAATAATTTATAGATTATCTCTACAAATTTTCAGCTCATTTGGTGATCGTTAAGGTATCAAAACGATAAAAAATCAATGAACAAACTGAATCTATTCAGTATGAACCATTCGTGTTAATCACGATTACGAATGTTCAAACGATTATCAAATTTGATTAAACTTTGCAGAAGTGATCTACACACATATACTTAAATTTTAAACGGTGGAGATGTAGAAATTTGACAGGAAAATGGGTCAAATAAGGAGCCCTGCTATTTAATTTCAGAGCGGAGCCCCGCTCTGGATAGGGACTGTTATATATATATATATATATATATATATATATATATATATTAAACTTTGCAGAAGTGATCTACACACATATACTTAAATTTTGAACGGTGGAGATGTAGAAATTTGACCGGAAAATAGGTCAAATAAGGAGCCCTGCTATTTAATTTCAGAGCGGAGTCCCGCTCTGGATATATATATATATATATATATATATATACATATATATATATAGTTTCTATCCAGAGTGAACTTTTGCTATGAAATTAACGTGCGAAGTTCTTTTTTTGACACACTTTTTTGTCATATTTTCACATCTCAACCGTTCAGATGTTTGAACCTAATGTATAGATCATTCCTACAAAATTTCATCTAATTTGGTTACCCTTAAGGTGTCGAAACTATATTAAATCAATGAACAAACCGAATTTGTTCAACTTGAACTGTTCGTGTAAATCACCATAATAAAAGGTCAAACGATTATTAAGTTGGATGAAATTTTACAGAGATGATCTATACATTAGGTTTTAATTAATATCTGAACGGCGGAGATATGAAAATACATTTTCTATCCAGAGCGAACCTTCGCTCGGAAATTAACGTGCGAAGTTTCGTTTTTGACAAACTTTTCGGTCATATTTTTCTAACATCTGAACGGTGGAGATATGAAAATATGATCGAAAAGTGTGTTAAAAAAGAAACTTCGCATGTTAATTTCCGAGCGAATGTTCGCTCTGGATAGAAACTATTTATATATATATATATATATATATATATATATATATATACAGTTCCTATGCAGAGCTAACCTTCCCCCTGAAATTAAAGTGCGAAGTTCATTTTTTGACACATTTTACGGTCATATTTTCACATCTCTACCGTTCAGATGTTTAAACCTAATGTATAGATCATTCCTGAAAAATTTCATCTAATTTGGTTACCGTTAAGGTATCGAAACAATATTAAATCAATGAACAAACCGAATTTGTTCAACCTGAATTATTCGTGTAAATCGCCACAGCAAAATGTCAAACGATTATAAAGTTGAATGAAATTTTGCAGAGATGATCTATACATTAGGTTCTAACATCTGAACGGTGGAAATGTGAAAATATGACCGAAAAGTATGTTAAAAAATAAACTTCGCACCTTAATTTCATAACAAACTTTCGCTCTGCATAGAAACTATATATCCATATAAAAGGCGCGTCCATATAGAAAAGTACAAATACATTTGTATGCTTATCGAGGGAAATGTAGCGTTCACGCTAATGGCACCAAATGGAAAAGATAAAAAAGAAAGGAAAATAAGGAAAGAAGCAGCATACATAGAAATGAAGAAAAACATGGAAAACAGAAAGCTACTCATATGAATATTGGCCCCCATGGCTGGTCTTCTCATTGGGTCCCATAACACAATGTGAGAGAAGATGATCCATCTTCTTCCAAATCCCTCAATCCCCCTTTTTTTAATTTTGCCTCCTCCTAGCCTATTCCTTTCCCCTCCCTCAGACCCTCCATTATTTGCTAGTAGCTTTGCTTTATTTAGCCCAAAAAAAAAAAATCAAGCTAGTTCATCAGATTCTCCACTGATCCATCAATCCACCATCGATCGATCCATCACTGTGAGATGTCTCTGGACAGAGGCAAGGAGTTCTCAGGTGCACAAGGATCGTCATCGGGGTACTCAAGTCCGAGTCCCACCGATCATCATCATCATGACCAGCAGCAGCAGCCGGTCACGCCCAGCAGGTATGAGTCGCAGAAGAGGAGGGACTGGAACACTTTCGGGCAGTACTTGAAGAACCAGAGGCCCCCAGTTCCTCTCTCTCAGTGCAACTACAGTCATGTCCTCGAGTTCCTCAGGTACCTCGATCAGTTCGGGAAGACCAAAGTCCATCTCCAGGGTTGCATGTTTTACGGCCAGCCGGAGCCACCTGCTCCTTGCACTTGTCCTCTCCGGCAGGCCTGGGGAAGCCTGGATGCTCTCATAGGGAGGCTGAGGGCTGCTTATGAGGAGAACGGTGGAGCCCCTGAGAGCAACCCTTTTGCTAGTGGTGCAATCAGGGTTTACTTGAGGGAGGTCAGGGAGTGTCAGGCCAAGGCTAGAGGGATTCCTTACAAGAAGAAGAAGAAGAAGCCGACGGCAGCAACTCCGAGCAGCAGCAGCAGCAGCGGTAGCAGAGGAGGAGGAGGAGGACCTGGAAATAGTGATCGTGATTCTTCAACAAGTTCTATCATGCACTTCTCTTGATCGGTGCAGGGCTCTTTTCAGAATGTGGTAATTCTTCATTACATTATCACTATAATTGCCTCAATTTTCATTCATCATGGCATGATTGCTACTGCTGCTTGGTGTTTGATGACTTAATTCTGGTGTTGGTATCATTTCGTGCATTGAGTTCTGGTGGTTGTATGTATTTAATGAATCTGTCTGAACTCTTAAACACTCTTAGTCCTCACAATTTTATCAGTAAAAACCCCTTTAATAAATGAAAAACCCCATTTTTATAGCTACTATGTTTCTGTCATTCTAAACACAAGAAATTCAAAACCCTAAAAACTAATTTTGGGTAGAACTGTAAGATGCGCTGCAGCTCTAGTTCAGAAAATATTCATATCAGAACCAATTGAGCTCTGCACATATCTTACACACCCATGCACAGTGACGATGTGAAACCCCACTGTGATAGTCCCACGTCAAAATTAAAAATTGTTATTTCTTTTGTAATTTTGGCTCTTTTAAGATTCTGCAGATTTTCTAGTGCCCCTACGAATATTGGTCAAGTCAAGTGAGATATCATCAGAAACTTTCTAATTATGTCGGTGTATATTACTTAATATAGAGATCGCTTAGTATATTTACGAATAATGGATCGACTAATTAAATGCTTGGAATTTCATTCATGATAAAAGTTTCCACAGATCTTCTCATTAATTATGAACACTCTGTTGTTCATAGATTTACAATCCATCTTTTTGTTTATGCTATATATATACAAGAAATTAGGGTCATCATTGAGAATCTCTGCAATTGAAATCACCCAAATCGTTCTGAGACCATGATGAGCAAAGCCACCCTAATTTGGTTCTTCCTTGTGCCAGATTGTGCAGGATATCTACACGCAATGTGAACTGTTTAGAAATAGTGTGTATGTGCATTACCTTGTACCCAAAATCATGTTTTCCTTGTAGCTATTTTGGCACTTTGCTTTCTGTACGTGCTGCACAAGATTTGTGGGGCAACAAATTATTCCATATTTCATGGTCACAAGAACACTACTCAGTCATCTAGTACTATATAAATCAACTGCTTTTGTTTTGTTTGTTGTTTCTTCTACTGAAAAATTGTCTGAGCTTGCTTGCATTGGGGTATAAATTATGGTATTCACCGGTCTATTCGTGATGATCTCTCAAAACCCTATCATCTCACATGTCCTTTTCGAGTGTTCATATATGGGGAACCAAATTGATTTCGTAATATTTTTTTGATAAAAAAATTGATTTCCTAATATTGATTAACAGCTTGTTTATATTTGGGGTTTATGAACTTATTCAACGTGTTAGTTCCTTTTTTAAAACTGCATGTTTGCATGCATATTACCCTACTAGCTTACGTAGTGAAACTTGGAAACCGCATGCATTTGTTAACCTATGTTTTCACAAAAGAAACAAATAATAAAAACCAGATAAAATAAAACGTGTTCAACGTCTCCAATACATGTTTAATCGGGAAAAAACGTCTCCAATATATAGGACAAAGTTCCACTAGGGTTTGGTTGTGTTACTTTTATCAAATGCCAATGTTTGAGCTAGCTGTACGTACGTACGTAGTGTAGTACTTGCCCAACCTAGCTATCTTTCCGATCCATGCATATATGGACAACTCATGACACTATTAATTAGTACATTATGTTGAGTAGAGAACTGTGGGAAAGAAGCATTTGTTGTTTGGCGTAAGTATATATTCGTTGTTTCTTGCAATATTTGATATATATGACCAAACCTGTTGAGAATTATAGAAAACCCAAAGCTTCTATATGCGTTTGTTCGATCTGGAATGCATGGATTGTTTGAATTGTGTTTTATATCACATTTTCTCTTCATGTAAACATACATATATTTATTCACATTTGCATACAACTATATAAGGCATCAATCTAATGAGTTATATTTTCTTTTGCCAAACGCTCACATCACTATTACGCTATTTTGTTGATCAGTTCACAGTCTAGCAATTTGACTAGTGAATTTCGTCTGCCATATATGCATCAAATTAACTAAAATTTGGATTCCTTGCAGGATCATGTGGAAAATGAACTGAATATGGGAGCTAGGAATTGTTCCAAAGCAAATTACCTTGAAGTTTCAGTACTACTGCTGTTGAACTTGATTATTGTTTCTTTTCTTTTCTTTTTATATAAGGAAGTTGATTCTCTAGCTATTTGGTCAAGGTACGTAGCTTGCTACAAAACCTCGATCTGCACTAGATCTATGAGCATGTAGAGCTGTAGTGGTCATCGCCTCAATGCCAAGAATCGAGATGAATCTCTTAGGGCATGCCAGCATGAAGTAAACAGCAATCAATCGTAATTCATTTCTTTGCAGTTTGGGAATTCGATCGTAAGCATGTATATGTAGTAGTACCTAGAGATCAGAAACTCTTTATAAAAATGTTGATTGGTTTATGCTTAATTTATCTGGATAATATCTTCTAGCCCTTTGATAGTATTATTATCATCAGAACAAAATGATATATATTCTCGTGTCATGCTCTGTTGATATATATTGCTCATGCATGTGAAGTGTAGATGGATAACACTACGCCATGGAAGCAATGGAGCGACGGACCTCTACTGTCGCTTAAGAGAGTTTATTCATCGCTTAAGCCTGAAGCGACGAACAACGCGTCGCTTAAGTACTTAAGCGACGAAAATTTCATACCCCGTCGCTTAAGTTTGATCTTAAGCGACGTACATATAACTCCGTCGCTTGAATATGTCTATCTTAAGTGACAAACAAACCCTGTCGCTTAACAATTGGAGCGACGAACATATATTCAGTAAATTGATTTTTTATACTACTTTAAGCGACGGAGATAGGTTTGTACATCGCTTAAGTACTATATTAAGCGACGGTAAAACACCAAACCCGTCACTTAAGATATACCTAAGCGACAAGCAAATCCGGTCGCTTAAAACTGAAGCGACTAACATATATTCAGGAAATTAGTTTTTTATTCTAGTTTTAAGTGATAGAGATAGATTTATACGTCACTTAAGTACTATGTTAAGCAACAGATTTTGTTGTATATCCATCGCTTAAATGCATCTTAAGCGACCACAAAACACCATGTCCGTCACTAACCTACTGGTTTCTGCAAAAAGCAGAGTCTGTACCTCATTTGGTACTATCTTAAGCGACGGCTTTTGATGTTTTTCCGTCGCTTAAGATCTACTTAAGCGACATACATACACTATGTCCGTCGCAAATCAACTGGTTTCTGATTTTTCAAAAGCAGGCTTTGTATTGCCCATTTACAAAACTAAAACCAAAACCTGCTGTCACACCCCGAATTTCGGATAACAAAAATCTGAATTCGTAAGCGTGATTAATCACAAATTAACTCAAATACTTAAAGGTTATTATACAAATAACTAAGTATCACAACAGAGTTCACCGTGTGGCACCAAACACTCGAATTATTACATCATTAAAAACATGAATGTAAAAATAGTGTCTCACACTAACACTTAAAACAAATAAAACCCAGCTAGACAAAAGAACCCACCTTCTAGCCACTCAACTCAAACGCCTTCTCCTGGCTGCTGGTTAACCCCTGTAGGTCTAACCCCTACACCATCGATTGGTGCACTGGGTTGTAAACAACGAACCCAGTAAGCTTTAAAAGCTCGTGTGAGTAAACAGACAAGAACAAAGTAAAGCAATTTCACTCACAAATAACAAACACAAAACCAAAATATCCACCACACTTAATCACATCACAATAACATAACTCGGGCACAATGACCACTGTCATTCCCCACCAAATCACACAAAGACAAACAGATTAGAGCTCTAAAGCTCTAACTGATCGAAATCCAAACCAACCTTTGGTTTCCGATAAAAATGCCACAAGGATCCCAATTCGACCATCTAGGCAAGATCTCACGCTCACATGCCACACATGTAAGATCCCAATTCAACCTCCCTAAGGCAAGATCTTACACTGGTCGTTGGTCTCCGTACCAACTCAATCACACATTCCACAACTCACAGAAATTCATTTTAACAATTCCTCAACAGCATAAATCACCCAAAGCACTCAAATTCACAATTATAATAAATTCTGAACAATATAAATCACTCAAAGCACACTCTCAATATATACATATATATTTAACACTTCGACATCAATCAACACGTATATTTCACGTAAATATATATATATACATAGGCATTCACTCAGGAACTGCCCACTAATACCAACTATAGTCATTGATCGTAAAATACGTTTAAATATTATTTTTTTATAATAAAATCATTTTACTTACCAATGAACCGTAGTCGATCAAGTTCATTCAATTTAAAACAAATATCATTTCCATAAACTATTTTGCATAAAACCAAACATAAACGATAATTAACGATACGATAAGTAACTCGTATTTAATACGAAGACAGTGGGGTTTACTCACCTTAATTCACCAGAAATGATAAATATTCGTTCAGGGTCGAGTCGGATCGAATCGCTACTGTCACGACCCGAAATTTCGAATAATAAAAATTCGAACTCGTCGGCGTGATAAATCACAATTAAACTCAAATAACTTAAAAGTTATCATACGTACAATAACCAAGTAAAACATCAGAGTTTAAGTGCGTGGCTCGATACATTCAAAATATTACATCATCAAAAACATAGATGTAAGAAAAGAGTCTCTCGCTGTTACTCTCTAACCCAAAAAAATAATTACAAGCTAGACCAAGGCCCACACCTACTAGCCGTGTGACTCAGATGCCGCTCCCTGACTGCTGGTCCTCACCTGCAGGTCTAACCCCTACACCATCAATTGGTGCACCGGGTTGTAAACAACGAACCCGGTAAGCTTTCAAAGCTCGTGTGAGTAAAACAAACAAGTTGAGGATAAAATAATTAAAACAACAAAGGAAAACATTCCCAACCAATCACGACTCGTGCATTATAAATTCACGATGCACAATCAACCAAAATAGTAAGATTAGGGGCTCACTGACCATCGTCATTCCCCTACAAATCTCACAAGGCAGACAGACTAGAGCTCTAACTGATCGTAACCAATCACCCGGCCAAAGGCTTGGTTCCCGATATATTTGCCATAAGGATCCCTTTCACCACTTAGGCGAGATCCTCTCCCCACACGTGTAAGATCTTTCACCACTATCGGCGAGATCTTACATTAACCGTTGGTTTCCATACCAACACAACCACACATCACACCACTCACATAATCACATATAAGATAAATTCATAAGAGAATACATTCACCCAATTGCACACTCACATTATATAGTTCACGTAAATATATATATACGTAGACATCCACTCAGGAATAGTCCACTAATACCAACTATAGTCATTGATCGTAAAACCCTTTGAAAATCATTTTTATATTAAAATCATTTTACTTACCAATGAATCGTAGGGGATCAAACTCATTCCATTTAAAACAAATATTTCTTTTATAAACCAATTTCACATTTAACGATCCATTACTATAAATTAACTCGTATAGAATACGAACACAGTGAGGTTTACTCACCTTAATTTACCAGAAATGGTAAATATTCGTTTATGGTCGAGTTGGATCGCTACAGGATCGGGTCAGATCGAATCGCAGCAGTTCCGGGGTCGGGTCAACGGTCAACGGTCAACGTCTGGTCAACGCGGGTCAACGGTCAAAGCGGGTCGGGTCGGGTCGAACGGCTGAAACGGGTCAGGGAGAAATCCGTTCGATCCGTGCGATTCGGCTTGAAATGGCTTGATCCATCTACACAGGGAGGCGCGCAAGGAGAAACCCAACCGAACTGTGGGTGGCGCACCCCCGGGCGTTGCCTGCAGCCCCGCCGTGCAAGGCGGCAGTCCGTCGAGGCACCGCTGCTCCGTCCTCCGTGCTCCTCTGATTCCGATCCTTGGCTCAAGCTGAAGAGAGCGTTGAGATGAACAGTTTGACAGGTTGCACGCCTCGAGTGGTGGCCGGACGAGGGAGATCGATGCGAAAGAAGCTCCGGATTCTAATTGGAGACGATGAATAGTGTTTCACGATATTTCCTGATATTTTCGGACTTTCTGACTTTCTGAAATTAAATTGCTATTTATAGAAATTTCAGATTTTGGAAATAACTTCAATCTGTCATAACTTTTTCATACGACGTCCGTTTTAGGCGTGCCGCATGTCCACGCACTCGTATAGTCGCGCTTTACAACTTTCGTGAAGGAAACGTTTTGAAAAACTCAACAGATCTATAAGTCAACTTTTGGACCCTTCGAACTTAAAGTTTTTCGACTTTTAATTATCGAACACACTCTCGACGTCGCGTAACGACTTAACCATCGCGTACAAACATTTCATTACTCGTAAAACATGCTTCCAATAATTACGATAAATTTAATATAATTAACACGATTAAAAATCGGGTTATTACAGCTACAGTTTCCGGGTCGGGTGAACTTTCAGTCAAAAGTCAACGGTCAACGTTTGGACAACGGTCAACTGACGGTCAACCGTCAATTCGGGTTGGGTCGGGTCCGCTGCAAAAGGGTCGATCCGATCGGAGTCGATTCTTTGCGGCTTCGATCCGCCTTGCTCAGCTCGAAACGGCGCAAACCACTAGGAGCGCACGGAGGAGACGCGTCGATTGGTGGGCGGCGCAAGCCCTGTAGTCGCCTGCAGCTCTGTCGCGCACGGCTGCAGATCTTCCAAGCGTCGCCGCGTTTTGCACGGTGCTCCCCCTGGGCCGATCCTTGGCTCGAACGGAAGAGGAGGCCGAGCTGCGTCGATAGCTGGGTGTCGCGCGGGCAGCGGTGGCCGGACGGCGGAGATCGGGCTGAGGGCGATCCGATCGGGGGAGAGAGAGATTAAACAGTAAAAATGTTACAATAAAGGTCAACAGTAAATGGTAAAAGCCGAAATTGAAATTCTAACATTTTTCCCGAAAACGACGTTTTATAGTTAATTTCCGAAATAGGAAATAACTTCGACATGTCGTAACTTCCTCATACGACGTCCGTTTCACGCGTGCCGCGTGTCCACAAACTCATATCGTCATGCTCTACAATTTTCGTGAAGGAAACTTTTCGAGACTCACAACGGATCAAAAAATCAACTTTTGACCCATTGAAACTTAAACGATTTCCGAATTTTAACTTTCGGAAACACTTCCGATGTCACTTAACGACTAAATAAAATGCGTACAAAATTCCAATTCTCGTAATTCATCCTTCCAATAATTATGAGAAATTTATATAATAAACCCGAATAAAACCCGGGTTATTACACCTGCAAACCAAATTCTTGCACTACCAAAACATCCCAAATTCATACATACACAACTCATATCATGAACCAATTCAAACCAACACATTATATTCACAATCATAATGTATAAAATTAATTCCGAAACCAATTGTGCAATATTTATACATAAACTGTTCTTCAAACTCAATTTCTAGCTACATATACATAAAACTGTTCTCCACAGCAGCTGTAGCAGCGGTTGCCGAGAAGTTAAGGATTTTGAGAAGAAGTACCTCCACCCCTTAACGATTGTTGCGATAAGATCATCGCAATTTGAGCCTCCATCTGCCGCATGCGCTCGTTTTGGGCTGTTTGTTGCTGGCGGATACGCTCTTCCAGTTCCTCTTCTTTCTCCTTATACTCCGCCATCAGTGCATCTTTCACTCGACTAACTCGCTCCTCCACGAGTCTGTCTACTTTGATACGCCGTGCGCCTCCTCTCTTCTTCGGCTCCCGCTGCATGCACCTTCCCACCCCTCGGATGTCCGTGCCTCACTTCTCCCCAATTTGACCCACTATCACATTGATTTGTGATTCACTGGGGAGAGGATCTTCGGGGGAAATATCCGGGTATTTCTCCCTCCTTTCCCCTACTAGCTCGGACACACGTGCTTTCATCACCTCCTACAATAACACACATAACCAATGTTAAGAAATACGGTACATAATTTCTAAAACAAGAAATGGAAAAAAAAAAAAAGTCACCACGAGTGGAGCGCCCACATCGTCTTTGACATATGCATCCTCGAAGGCACGGACGAAAGGGGCCGGATGTCCTTGCACCTCATACTGTTTCGCCCGGTAACTGAAGGCGGTCGTCCCCCAGTGGTGGTTCATCCTTTTAGAACCCGATTTGATCTCCTTCATTTTCGCGCATAAGATCTGTAACACATCATTTACAACCATTACATATTCAACCATCATTTATATAAAACAACCAAAATAATTGAAACAGAGAGAGAGAGAGAGATTGATTACTATATGATCAGGGTCCTTGAAGCATGTGCACAACCACTCCCACTGGGCCGGACGATGGAGAAACTCAAGAGGAACATCTTCCTTCCACACTAGCCAATGTTGTCTGCAGTCGGATTTCCAATCCTTGTACCGATCGGCTGCAGTATCGCCAACATAATTCCACAGGTCATCATGATCCAGTGGGATTGCGTAGTGTGCCTACATATACACAATAGACCCACATTAGTAAGAAAACAGAAGAAAAATAAAATCAATAAGAAAAGTAAAAAACATATTAAACAACAAACTTATCGTGACGTAGTTAACTACGATCCCACGGTCTGTTTGAGGCAGTTCCCTGTTTTATCATCGGTACTGAGTCCTTTACACAACTCCCTATGTCCCTAGAGAGCATGCTTCGGACCTCAGGATTCTTCGGGCCGTGGTGGTACTCATCATACTCCACCACGATCTTCCTTCCCGTGGTCCGGACCAACTGCTGGGTGTCTTGGCACCGATCATCACACCTCTCTTCCTCATTGCTGGTGTATCTACACACAAAAGCCGAAACATTAATATAACTATTAAATCCTTAATTACCAAATCTATATATATCCTTAATGAAATGAAAGACAGTAACTGAATATTACCTCTCGTCACCAAGGCCTTGCAGCGAATGCTTTGCGCAGTCGTCGAAGTGCCGGTAGATGCAGAACCGGTACTCTGGCTGGTAGACGTCGCTGGCGCAATGATTGGGAGTGGGGGAGCGACTAACTGCAAGGCCGGTGAATCAGCAGCATGAGAATGCTCCACCTGATCAGGAGCAGAAAGAGCAGCAGCATGAGAATGCTCCACCTGATCAGGAGCAGAAAGAGCAGCAGCATTCGAAAGTGGAGCTGAAACCATAGGAGTTGAAGGACCAGCAGAAAGAGAAGGTTCATTCGGCGTGGGAGTCGGCGTGGGAGTAGGCGTCGGAGTCGGTAGTGGTGGTGGTCGTAGTGATCGTCTCATCAACTCCTGCTATAGCTCACGGTCCTCATTCTCGACGATCTTCTTCGTCTTTCCGTATCGAGGTTTTGGAGGCATCGCTGATATAAGAGGTATATAAATAAATAAATAAAAAATCAAGTTATAAACCAAGACAAATGGTTTGCTTCTTAACTAATCAAATAATGTAAATCTTTAGAACACTTAACTAGGAAAGGAAATAGGAAAATAAGGGCAGAAGACACATACCTGCAGCTTGGCATTTTTTGAATGACGTTCTCTGCCTCTCAACAGCCTCCTTAGCAATGTTAGCAAATGGAGGTATACGATGGATCTATATAAACAAAATGCAAAGCTTACTAATTATTTAAATAATAAACACATAAAAGAAAATTCTAAACTGAAAACTCAAAATGAAAGAAAATAATTGGTGCATGTGATTCACCAATACAAGGTACACAATTTTATCAGTAACAAATTCGATGAGTAGCAATACTAATGTCGAAATTTCTTTTCAATGTGATTATAACTTAAACATAGCTAGTAATTTAGCATTATTTATGTATGCCCTTCATGTATTCTGTATTTACTAGTAATTTAGCATTATTCATGCTGCTCGCAATTTACAAGCCTACTCTTTGATGCAGCGGCAGCCACAATCAGCTTACGATCAAACTCTACTCTCTCTACAAAACCATGACATGTCTCAGTACACCCACCATGACCCTTCTTCATACCAAAACTACATCCAAACCCAGCTTCATTGTTTAAAGCAATCTAGTAATTCTTATAACATTCACCAGCAAAGCAAAAGCCCTCGTCAGAATTACAACACCTACTTGCAGAGTACTCACCCAGCTTTGCTCCAACACCTACTTGCATTTCTGTAAGTTATTGATCCTTCTTAGTTTATATAGCTAATTATTAATGCTTATCATCAAACCCAAAAGCAATCATGAATCCAACAACACGTTCCATAAAATTAAGGCCCTAAATCAGTCCACCACCACCACAAATTCACCATGGACAGGTTGTCCATTTACAAAACCAATTCCCTCCCTGTTCAATTCAATCAACCTATATCACCCACAGAGTTCATAACCCACATAACCAATACTAAATTAGTCACTCAAATGCATATCATCACAACCAAATTGCACAAAGCATAATTGAACCAACTAAGACAAACCCATTAAAGCACAAACCTGGAGAAGAGGGTTTGGATAGGAGACTGGAGATGGGGTTTGGAGCGGAGCAGGGTTTGGGAATTC
This sequence comes from Potentilla sterilis, assembly GCA_963682095.1. Classification (NCBI taxonomy): domain Eukaryota; kingdom Viridiplantae; phylum Streptophyta; class Magnoliopsida; order Rosales; family Rosaceae; genus Potentilla; species Potentilla sterilis. The sequence continues at coordinate 31,370,298 of OY821754.1, forward strand.
GGAGACCAGAGAAGATGAACCGGGGCCATGTGGTGGTGGACTCCGGGCCGGGTGGTGGTGCAGATATGAGGAAGATGAGGAAGAGGGGAATTATTTGGTTCAGGGATTAGGTAGAGAATTAGGGATTTGTGGGTGGTGCAGAGATGAGGAAGAGAGGAAGAGGGGATCGAATTAGGGATTTCTGATAGTTTCGGGTTATATAGCTAGTCTTAAGCGACGGACTAATACAAAACGCGTCGCTTTATATTGTATCTTAAGCTAGGGGAAAATATTGACCCCGTCGCTTCAGAAGTTTTAAAATTTTTAATGACACGCGTCATTTTCTAAAAATACTTAAGTGACTAACACACGATAAATCCGTCGTTTTAAAATACATAAGCGACGGATAATTTCAAAATCCATCGCATAAAAACGTACAGGTTTTATTTGGTTTTTTCGACGATTAGACGGCCAAACGATGTTTGTTACGTCTCGATTTTTAACCACGTACTATAATATACGTACATTTGACATCGAACGGTCAATTAGTTTAAAATGATTAACTTGCTAATTCAAAATCTAAGTATCCCCTATATTGCTTATCCTTTGTTATAAGTTGAACAAAAACTTGCTAGTTCTTGAAGGCGCTATTAGGAATGAACCTTCGTCAGCGAAAATGACCGTCGGATGTGACATGTACGTAGAATAAGGGAGACGGTTAAAATTTGGGAAGGAACGAGTGTCGTTCGACCGTCCGATCGTTCAAAAAACCGATAACACCACTAATATGCTCTAAGGGTGGACCCCTACCCGGGGGCATTTCGGGAGGTGAGGTTGCCATATTCCCGACCCCGTGGTCATGCCCATCTACCGTGACCTACGCCTTGCAGAGGAAAGTTTTTGGTGGAAGGCAGTCAAAGGGTATTAAAGTGGTCAAAGTGCGTTTTTTTGCGTTTTTCTGACGATCGAATGATGTCAGTTATGTCAGTACTAAACACCACTAATATGCCCTATGGATAGACCCCATACCGGGGGGCTTTCGGGAGGTAAGGTTGCCATATTCCCAACCCCGTAGTCATGCCAATCTACGGTCCGCATGTGCAATAACCGATCATCCTTTCAAATATTCCAATTAAGCATAAATCCATGAATCTATACAATCTGTAAGAGACCTAAAGCGACGGACTTCACAAAATCAGTTGCTTTAAAGGATTTAAGCGACGAATATACTCTAAAACTGTCGTAAAATTTTTACTGGTTTTGTGTTTTAATTCCGGATATTTTGTAATTAAATTTAATTTTAATAACAAATACTAAAGCGACGAATATGGAAGATACACGTCGCATTAGACGATTTAAGCGACTAACATACATAAATTCTGTGGCTTAAAATATACTGGTTTTGTTTTCTAATTAATATTTTGAAATTAAACTTAATTTTAATAACCAGTACTTAAGCGACGGTCGTAGAATATACACGTCGCTTTGGAGTACTTAAGCGATTAACATCTTCGGACTCTGTCGCAAACCTACTAGTTTTTTTTGTAATTTTTTTTTTTCTAAAATGCAATACAAATTGAATTTTAATTACCAATCGGTCATGTATGAAATTAGAGTCTCATTATGAATTATAGTTTACATTAAACACTTAATGAAGTGATCAATTTTCATCAGATAGTTTTTCCTCATAATCAGCATAATCATCCTCTCTATCTTCCTCACTTTGGCCTTCATCTTCGTCACTTTGGCCTTCATCTTCTTCGTCATCGTCGTCAAACTCGGTTTGATCGTCATCTTCATCACCCTCGTCCACATTCATATCATTGTAGCAGTGAATGAGAATATCTATGTATGGAAGAGAACCGACGTCGATGGTGAAACCAGATATGGGTGTAAGTTGAGATTGAGTCCGCGGTAGGTTCTTGATAGGGTTCATCAACTTGATTCTTCCTAGCAGGTCTGTTATTTTCATCCCTTGCAAGTGTGCTAGCACTATACGTACCTCTGTGTGACATCACATTAATGACTTTCCAAGGTTCACCAGCCTTCGGGTCATTTAGATAAAACACTTGTCTTGCTGTGTCGGCAAGAATAAATGGTCTTTCCTCATACCAACTGGTAGATGTGTCCACTGATAAAAAACCGTGATCTAAATTTACGCTCCTAGAAATGGTAGGGTCAACACTGTACTTACCATTTACACTTGAACAAAACAACCCGCATGCCTTCTGAATATACTAGTTCGACAACTGCTTCAAGAATTCTGTAGTATGCGATGCCTTCCGCCTCTACCATGACACCACTATTTTGAGTCTTCAATTTCTGGTCTCGCTGCCACGTGACAAACTTAACTCCGTTCACATAACATTGTGAATAAATACTGTGTACTTGAGGGCGGCATGCCAAAATGTGCAGTTCAGGCGTATAATACTGACTTCCTGCTCGTTGCAGCTTAATGATCTGAAACATTAATATAAACCATTAGTGCAATGTAATATAAATGTGCAACTGTATATATTGAGCAAAATATAGTGATTGTATACCCAATCTTGAAAGTATGGAAGAAAGCTCTCAATACATTGTTCATCATTCATGGTTGGATATGTTTGAATCCATTGCTCTTGATGAAGCTGAATGAAGTGAGCCGCTTCTTTACAGTGCTCCATCACATTCCAGTGAGCCTGATACAGTTCTTGCCTACTTAAGTCAGCATTTGCTACGTAACCTTCGGGCTTCACGAGTTCAGAAACAACAGAGATATTGAATGAAGGTTCATTGGCGACGTTTGCATCTCCTGTAGCATCAACAAGATAAAAACTGCAGTATGTTACACATTCATGTGAAATGTATTACTCAGAAATACACCATTTTGGGAAACGTGTGTTTCTAACAGTCTTTTTATAGTCCCCGAGTTGCCTATAAAATATTATAATTAGTACAATATATATAAAGGATCATGTAGTTAAAATGACAAAAATAATTCCCACATTTCCATGGGAAACATCCAGGTAAAATGTACTGGGCCGGTAAGTAGAACCTGTTCGGAAAGGTGAATCATGAGGTGAACCATGATGGTAAAGAAAGCGAGAGGAAAGATCATTTCCAATTTACAAAGAATCATAACAATTTCTAGCTTCATTTCGCGGACGTCCTATTTCTTCAACTCTCTAGCACATAGTTTTTAAAACCATCTGGACAGCGCTATTAACGGCTCAACGACACTAGTTGGCAAACCACTGGAAGAAGACGTTGGACCAGTACATGGCAGTCATGCGTCTTCAATTTATAAAACTTTTTATTATCCACGTTGACCTTACTCTTCAAACTTCCCGCATAACCATAAGGATACTGAGCATCTTTAATCCATTCGAAAATCTCGCTCTTTGCCTCAGGGAGAACTGTATACGGTGCTTGAGATACTTTTTCTTTTCTTTTACTTGACCCGGGTTTGAATTTCTTCCACAGCTTCTTTTGTATCCCTAGTTGTTCCAGACCTTCACGAGCTTTTGGATCGTCCTTGGTCTTTCCTTCGAGACCAAAAATGATTCCACTGATGTTGTCGTACACATTCTTCTCAATGTGCATGACATCTAAGGTATACCTTATTCTCGATGTCCTCCAGTACGGCAGCTCTTAAAATATACTGACATGAGTCCAACAAAGTTTCTCTCTAGTTGCTCTGGGCTTGAACTTGGGATGAAAACTCTGAACAAGGTAGTCATGAGAGAGGATAATGCTATAAATCTCATCCCCAGACCAAGAGCGTGGTGCTTCCCTTAACTCAACCTTCCCATTAAACTTATCTGCTGCTCGACGCCACGGATGCGTCCGGAGTAGCCATCTGCGGCGACCCTAGTATGCCATTCTCCCTGTCAAGTTGTTTGAATCAACATCTTCCAAACAAAGGGGACATGCTTTATAGCATTTTGTCTGGATGCCTCCCAACATCCATAATCCGGGAAAGTCGCTAATGATCCAAATCACTGCTGCTTTCATTATGAATGACTTTTTCTCACGTCGGTCATAAGTCCGAACTCCAGTACTCCACAACATCTTTAGCTCATTGATCAATGGTCTCATAAACACATTCAAACACTTTCCTGGATACTTTGGACCGGATATTAACATAATAAGTATGTTAAACTCATTTTTCATACACATTGAAGGAGGAAAATGTAAGGCATCGCCACAATAGGCCAAGTGCTGTGAGAAAGACCGGTTGCATCGTAAGGATTGAACTCGTCTGTAGCTAGTTCGAGGCGGACATTCCTAATGTCGTTGGCAAATTCTGGAAAGTCCTTATCAAATGTAACAACCCAGCCCATATACTTAGGATATTGTCCGCTTTGAGCCCACCAGCCCGCACAGATTTATTTCTCGAGGCTCGCTCATGATCAACTTCCCAGTAGGTCACCCATCCTGAGATTGCTCTGAGCTTAGCAAGCTTAACTTCGGAGTTCTCAACCCCTTCGGAAGCCATTGCGCCCCCAAAACGCGTCCTTATGTATTAACCCGACTCTGTACATATAAGCACAGCATCCACTCTCCCCCGGGCGATGTGGGATGCGTGACCTACCTACCTGCTTACTTCCCTAGCCATCAGGTCGGGTCATCACAATCCACCCCCTTTAGGGTCCGACGTCCGCGTCGGCACACTTCCTGCCGGGGACAGGCTCTGTTACCAATTGTAACAGCCCAGCCCATATACTTAGGATATTTCTGGAGGCTCACCGGCCCGCACGGATTTATTTCTGGTGGCTCACGAGAAACTTCCCAGTAGGCCACCCATCCTGGGATTGCTTTGAGCTCAACAAGCTTAACTTCAGAGTTCTCATCCCCTCCGAAGCCATTGAGCCCCCAAAACGCGTCTCTTTGTATTGTGCTAACCCTGCACATATAAGCACAACATCCACTCTTCCCCGGGCGATGTGGGATGCGTGACCTACCTACCTGCTAGCCTCTCTAGCCAGGCCAGGTCGGGTCATCACAATCCACCCCCCTTAGGGTCCGACGTCCGCGTCGACACATTTTCAAATATTTTCATAATAAAATCCAGCCCCACTGGTTCGGGAATTTATTAAATAATTGAAGGTCTCATAAGAGGAAATATTCCCGAAAACTAAAAATAAAGACGAAAAGTCAATCTCATTGGCCCAACAAACGAAACAATGGGGAAATGGTTACACCATAAACATGAGCCTCTCACTCTCAGGCTCGGGTCGGAACCTCCCAGGGCTTCTGATCCAGCGTGGACAAATATGACGACCTAAGCCCCTCAGGCTAAAGGTCGGAACCTCTCAAGGCTTCTAAAACCAACGTCCCACGGTAAGGCTAGCTAGCAAATAAGACGACCCAGTAAGTGGTGTAAAAATAAATCAAATCAAATATGAAATCAGGCTTCCCCCATTTAATCGAAAATCCGTATGGTCCTCGACCGTACATCTGAGGCTTATACACAGAATAAATTAAAATAGTTGCCTCGAAGTAAGTAAATATATATAACCGACATATCCCACATGTCGTAAAATAATCTCAAAAGAAATATTTATAAAACATATTTAAACCAAATCATTTAAAGAATGACAAACTTTAAATAAATATTTCTTGACTCGAGAATCGGTGCATAATTCTCAAATAAATACGGCGCCAAATCCACATATTACCTTATGGCCAGTGTGGTGGGAGTATGCCGACGAGGCTTTTTGGGAGCTCAGTGGCTTCGGAGGGGATGGGAACTCTGAAGTTAAGCTTGTTGAGCTTAGAGCAATTCCAGGATGGGTGACCTACTGGGAAGTTGCTCGTGAGCCTCCAGAAAAAAATCCGTGCTGGCCGGCGGGCCCAAAACGGACAATATCCTAAGTGTATGGGCCGAACTGTTACATCAAACTCTTGCCATGCTTCCCCATCTGCCGGGTGTTTAAGAAAATCTGGATCTGAAATCATTTCTCCGTCCACCGCATTTCCTTTGTTGTGTGCGGTGACATATATAGGCATTGCAACCTGGGTGTTAGAGGGAAGTAACGAACATTTCTTCCAGGAACTCGTGTACCATGTTCAGAATATATCCATATTGACTCTTTGCATACGGGACACTTGTTCAGATCTGCATTCTCTTTGTAAAACAACACACAACCATGCTCGCATGCGTGGATGATCTGATAACCCAGACCCATGTTCTTTAGGATTTTTCTTACAGCTCAGTATGAATCAGGATACTTGTTTCCAAGAGGAAGCATTTGCTTGATGTACTCACAGTTATCATCAAAACTTTTGTCTGACCATCTGTTATGGATTTTTATCTTAATTTCTTTAAGGATGGTAGTTAAAACAGTCTCATCACTACCATCATACAACAGAGTCTGGGCTTCTAATAAAAGCATGTTATACTTCTCATAAGCATCTCTGGCAATATGGTCTAAATCATCGACATCATTCATCATTTAAATCATTAACATTCTCTGTCTGAAAAAATCTGTCAAGATATAGAAAAGCACCATATAAAATGTTCATACTGGGGTTTACCACATTATCAGAACCCACATTACCACTACAAGATGTCATCTGCTCAAGGTATTGTTCTCTCTGCTCATACAATGAAGGAATGGTTGCAGCCTCACCATGATATGTCCATATAGTGCAATCATGCATCATACCATTCTTCCTCAAGTGAGTAAACATCTCATCCACTGTTAGCCTCCGCTTTTGTAAAAGACAACGTTTGCACGGGCACATGTGCAATTCCGTCTCATTATTGCTATAATGTCTAATAAACACACAAAAATCTATTATCTCCTGAATGAACTTCGAATCACCTCTAGATAACTCCATCCAACTCTTGTCCATGTTGCCTGTCATATGAAAAAATATAAAAATTACACAAATTTAGCAAACAACAACATAAACATTACACATATTGTCACATCCCGAACCCAATTTTACTGAATTACTGAGTTTTATATTAGTTGCCGACAAACGTAGTCGTGCATGGCAATTTAGTAAGGTAGTATTCATAGTTATTATCCGAAATTTTCCCATTATTCAGGAATTATCTATTGTGGTTCCAATGTCGTAGAGTCGCCGTTATGAGTTCGTCAGTAACTTCGAAACATTTTTCGGAGTTTCTGATTATTGGTTATGAATTTTCGAAGTGTTTAGTAAATTTATTTACCATTTCAGTAATATATATATATATATATATATATATATATATATATATATATACTCATATCAATAATAAATTTGTACTCTTTTGATCTTAACCATTGAAATTTATGGAGGGATGATCTAAACCGTCGAATTAAAGTACAAAGGATAAAAAAATGGGGAATAAGAGAGGAACCCAGAACCTTCGGGTTCTCTCGTTTCTTTTTCTCTCCATCTGTCTACCCTCCACTCCTTCTCCCCCGGGACTTCCATTTTTTGGATGGGCAGAGAGTTGAGCTTGGACTCCTTGGAGTATTTTCATCGCCGTTCCAGTTTATGAAATTTGGTGAGGGAATCTTCTCCCCTCCGTGCATTTCTTCTCTGTGGAGGGGGAGAGCATGTCGTTTGCCGTCTGCCGGAGCTGGGCGAACACCTTGACATTTGGATAGGAGTATGAGTTACCCTCAAGTAGAGGAACGTGCATATGACGCCAACATATAGGTATGTTAATCATTGTTCCCAGTGGGTGGGTGGTTGTGGATTTGGGAGCACATGGATTTCAGTTGAGTTTATGGGTTTTTAATTGGACCTGTTTCGGGTTTCAGGAGGAAATCCGGGATGGGTCTTTTCTCATATTCTTCACCTTATCCATCCGGTTAGGGTCCTATCCCATTCAGGAGAACACTTCCTTTATCAAGCATCTTGCCCCCCTGGGTTACGCTTTCGGTTTCAGAAAATTTCGGCAGCACCTCCATACAGTTCCCCAAGTGCACAAATATCTAACAACCTACTGTGCACTCAAGGAACAGTACAGACAGATCCTGTCGAAATCAATACCTAAAACAAAAAATGTAACCGCAGGAAGTGCAAGCACGCTCGACAAAGTCATGTTCTCCCAAACTGTCCATAAAAGGGACAATACGAGAATTAAATGTCCGTGTTTGATTCTCGAACGGGAATGTTAAGCTAAAAACAAACCGGTGAATGCAAGAGTTGAATCACTCTCACATGCTCATCCGGATAATAAACATAAATGTATCAATTAATAAAAAACATGAAAACACTAATGGTTTTCACATTTACACACAAATCATTAATAAATTCAACATCAATTCATTAATCAAACACAAATAAACGCTAAAACTAACACAAAATTCATCATATACAAAATTCAAACCAACAATATAAACACTAAATTCAACCTATCTAACACAAATATGGTGGAAAAACTAAAAATTAATACTAAATCCTTCATATATTCAAGAACCAACACTAAAAATAACAAAAAATACATAATACACAAAATCCAAACTAAGATTTCAAATCCTAAATCCAACCAATCTAACACAAATATGGTGAAAAAACCCAAAATCAACACTAACTCCAGCATATATTCAAACACCCAACATTAAAAACAACACAAAACACATTATAAACCAAATCCAACTCAAGATTTCAAACAGTAAATTCAACCTATCAAAACCAAATATGGTGATTACAATGAAGAGGAGAGATTACACTAACCTACAAAGTAATTGGAAGAGAAGACCCAAGCTTTTGCACCCCGAAATTGACAAAATCAGCAGTTTCTGAAGTTTTTCGCAGCAGCACAGCTTGTTTTCTGTTTTTTCTTCAACTTCTGGGTTCTGTTGAAGACGAGGGTTTATAACAGATTTAAAAAAATTTAAGGGACGGACTTTATCTAAGTACGTCTCTTAATCTCTTTCTTAAGCTACGAACTTGAGCGTGGCTTAAGTCTCGTCGTATTAGATGTTCTTAAGCGACTAACATAGACGTCGCCTAAGTCCCGTCGCATTAGATGTTCTTAAGCGATTAACATAGCCGTCGCCTAAGTCTCCGTCGCTTTAGAGTGTTTTAAGCGACGGACCTTATTTTCGAAGCGACGTGATATTTGTTAGTCGCTTTAGTGGTTCTTAAGCGACGAACTTTGTTATACATTTTCAAAGTCCGTCGCTTAACCTATGAAATGGAGTAGTGTAATGCCCTTTGATGCATTTCAGAATCTGGAATTATATTTCTTTGTCTTTTGTTCCTCGTTTTCTCTCCTCTTGATTTGCTTCTCTGCGAGTGCTTCGGCTTTGTTCTGACATGGCTTTAGTTTTCTGATCAAGGTCGATCTCGATCTTCCGATTCTTTGAGTCGGTCAGCAGGTTGATTTTAAATTGCAGTTTCGAATGCAGTAAATCAGTTTGAGTCGCTTACCGTGCGATGTAGGTTGGAACCTCATAGACCAGATAGATCGACTAAATCTTGATCTATTTTACAACTTTAGAGAGTTAATTTAGACGTTTAGTATTGTAAGGAGTTGCTCTCCGCCTCTCCCATTGATGGATTGATATGTTAATATCTTGTGGAATATATTTTTCAAAAATATAGATGAATGATTTGAATTCATTGGGTATATGTACGAAGCTATTTGTATGGTAATTGTTTCGGCTTTTATTTTCTTGTTCCTAGCCTACTAACCTTTTTCGTTTTCTTTTACTGTAATACATGGTGAAATCTGTACTGAAATCTTACATTTAGAGCATGTGTGCACATTGATATTGACTTTCTTGAAAGATTGATTTATTTTACTGAGGTTAGATTAATCTTGAACTACATGTGCTCATATATGGTGGACATATACTCGTGTTAATTTGTTGAAGTAGGTTTCGACGATCATCGACAAACCCTAGAATCTCAGACCAGTTACCACAGGTGAAGTGTTATATAGACTCCATTTGTGGCTTGTATGAAAATAATTACTTGCATATATAGAGACATCATCGATCGAATATCTGGGGCTCACTCATATACATACATGGACTTTTATCTTCACCACTAAGGTTTCAAGACATTGAGGACCGGATGGTGTATTCTTAAACTCAACTATATGAGGACGGAGATACATGAATGAACATCAAGGATCGGTAGGCATTCATCAATGAAATGAGATACTCTTGAAAGCCACTTAATTCTCTGAAATCTACAGCTGGGTACCAGTTTTTTCCAATTGAGAAAGAAATGAAAAGAACAACAACTACAGAGAAAACCCCCGGCGGCAGCCACCCCAAAAAGATCAAAATCAAAAGCAACACGAGCCACAGGATGAACTTGATCCTGCCAGAAAACTAGAAAAGAGCTGCAACAATGTTGTGTCCATGAGAGGCAAGAGAATCTGCCATAAGTTAGCCTCGCGTCAAATGTGAGTAAAGGAAATTGACCGAATGTGGGAGGCCAGCGCCAAAATGTACTCCTGAACCACAAAATGTATGCGCTAAGGGAAAATCAATATCTTTGAATACTAGAAAATAAGAATATGATTTGGGTTTAATGCTTTTATGATTTATTCTTCTCCATAGAGGAGGTATATATAGTGATACAAACTTATATGTACAAGGAAATATATCCTAAAGATTACATAGAATAATCTACCTATACATACAAGGAAAGTAAATATCCTAGAATATTCTACACTCCCCCTCAAGTTGGTGCATAGATGTCAATCATGCCCAACTTGTCAATTGAATCGTCAAATGCTTTCTTTGATACTCCTTTTGTAAGAACATCTGCCAACTGGTCTTCTGAATATACAAAAGGGAATTGAATGACTTTCCTATCTAAATTCTCCTTGATAAAGAATCGATCAACCTCCACATGCTTAGTTCGATCATGCTGAACTGGATTATGAGCAATCTCAATTGCTGATTTGTTATCACAGTGCAGGTCCATAGACTTCTTAAGTTTGATACCTAAGTGTTTTAACACATTTCGAATCCATAGCAACTCACACACACCATGTGCCATACTTCGAAACTCTGCTTCTGCACTTGATCTAGCAACAACTTTTTGTTTCTTACTACGCCAAGTTACGAGATTTCCTCCAACAAAAGTGAAGTACCCAGATGTAGATCTTCTATCAGTCTTATCACCTGCCCAATCAGCATCTGTGTAGCCCACAACTTCTAATTCATCTTTCTTTTCAAACAATAAGCCTTTTCCAGGTGCCTTCTTGAGATATTTCAAAATACGATATACTGCATCCATATGCTCTTCACTGGGACAATGCATAAATTGGCTAACCACACTCACAACATAAGCAATATCAGGTCTGGTATGAGAAAGATAAATGAGTCTCCCTACTAGACGTTGGTACCTTCTTTTATCTGTTGGGACCTGATTCGGATAGATGGCAAGGTTGTGATTCATCTCAATCCGTGTCTCAACTGGTTTGCTATCAAGCATCCCTGTCTCAGCTAACAAGTCGAGTATATACTTACGCTGGGACAAAGAAATTCCTTTCTTAGATCTTGCAACTTCAATACCAAGAAAGTATTTCAATTGCCCAAGGTCTTTCATCTCAAACTCCTTCGAAAGATATTTCTGTAGGGCCTCCATCTCTTTTGGGTCATCTCCTGTGACAATCATATCATCAACATATACTATCAGAGCAGTAATCTTACCCTGACTATGCTTAATGAACAAAGTATGATCTGAGTTGCTCTGTTTGTAACCAAATGCCTTCATTGATTTAGAAAATCTTCCAAACCAAGTTCTGGGTGATTGCTTTAAGCCATATAATGATTTCTTCAATTTGCAAACCTTGCCTACATCGCAAGGCTTATCTTTGACTCCTGGGGGTACATCCATGTAAACCTCTTCTTCTAAATTTCCATTGAGGAATGTGTTCTTCACATCAAATTGACAAAGAGGCCAATCTTTAGTTGCTGCTAGTGAGATTAATATTCGGACCGTGTTGATCTTCGCTACAAGTGCAAAAGTCTCTTCATAATTAATTCCATAGCGTTGGGTGTATCCTTTGGCAACCAATCTGGCTTTATATCTGTTGATACTTCCATCTGCTTTGAGTTTCACTGTATATACCCAACGACATCCAACAGTCTTCTTTCCAGGTGGCATAGTCACAATATCCCAAGTTGAGTTTTTCTGTAAGGCTTCAAGTTCTTCATTCATCGCTTGTTTCCACTTGGGATCTGCCAATGTATCTTCTACACTACTTGGAATAGATACAGAAGATAATTGGTTGACAACAAATGCATGTGACCCAGACAACCTATGATTAGACATAAAATTGGCTATATGGTATTTTGCTTTAGCTTTGATGTCTGGCTCATAGTGTTTCTTAGGAATACCCTTGGTAACCCTCTGTGATTTCCTAACATTGATACTATCTACCCCAGATAAATTAGTTGAAATTAATGGTACATGAGGAGGGACATTCCCAGTAGGTTCTTGAGTCGATGGTGTAGGATGGGAAGAAAGTTCTGACGGAAGAGGACTTTCAATTATTGGAATAGAAACACCAGTCTGCTCCTCAAATTCAGTGGGACACCTGCACGGGGCCACATTGTCAGATGGGACAGTGGCTGTCTGCTTTGTAGCAGAAAAAGTATTCGGCTCGGCTTCGTAGGATAGCTCAGCGGCTTCAACACTTTGTGGTCCATGTGACGATGTTGACTGGTCACAAGCATGTGATCCACTCGGCTCGGCTAAGCTTGGCTCGAGTTGATTTCCTTGCTTTTCAATTTGCACATGCTGGTGTGGCTCAGCATCTAACATGTGCGGCTCAGCTTCAGAGTGACTTGGCTTTGGAGCCGTAACATGTAGATCAATTTGCGCATGGTGGTCAGTAGTACTGTTTTCATGACTCTAGTCCACGTTACCCACTCCAAACCTAGACTCCAAGTCTTCTAAGTGCTCAAATTCTTTTAAATCAAATGAATATTGTGAATTCCCTTTATAAGCTTTCTCCCCCTGAAGGGAAGCCTCTGAAACTCAGCTTGAGAAATACGGCTCAGATTCCCGAAAAGAAACGTCAAGCGAGGTATATATTGTGTCAGTGTGGGGTTCATAACATCTGTAACCCTTCTGAAACTCAGCGAAACCTATAAAAATACATTTTCGGGTACGATGATCGAGTTTACTTCGTTGAGGCTTGGGAATGTGAACATACACTGTGCAGCCAAATACGCGTGGCTCTAAGTTAGGTATTGATGGAACTGAAAGAAGTGTGTGAAGTTGTTTCTGGGGGTTTTGAAACTCAATCACTCGAGAAGGGGTAATATTGATGATATATGCAGCGGACTTCACAGCTTCTCCCCAATATTCACGAGGCACATTCATGCCAAACAATGAGGCACGAACAACTTCAAGTAACTGCCGATTCTTCCGTTCTGCCAATCCATTTTGCTGAGGAGTATAGGAATTTGAAGTTTGATGTCGAATTCCATGAAATTGTGTGAAATCTTGCATAAGACCATTAACATATTCTCCACCATTGTCTGATTGGAAAACACGAATAGTCTGTTGATATTGTGTAGACACCATCTTGTGAAATTCTTTGAACCTGATACAAACATCACTTTTGTTCTTCAAGAGAGACACCCAAGTCATTCGGGTGCAGTCATCAATAAAAGTGACTAAATAACGAGAGCCACATAGTGAAGGGATTTTCGCTGGGCCCCATACATCAGAGTGATCTTCATGAAAGGAACCAGACTTTTGTGAAGACTTGGTGAGTATGAAACACGGTGACTCTTAGCCAGGTCACAAGTGTCACAATGGAAATCGGAAGCGTTGACACCAGAAAATAACTGAGGCTGCAGCTTCTTGAGATAATGGAAATTGAGGTGTCCTAGGCGACGATGCCAAAGCCACACAGCTTCTCTTCCACTTACGACACCATGAACCTGATTAGCTTGTCCCAAAAAATGCGTATGTTTTTCTCCAGTCTCTGTCAAATCCAGGTAGTATAATTTCCCCTTTTTTACACCATAACCAAGAATTCGCCTTGTCAGAATGTCTTGAAACACACAAAAGGAAGGCTAGAATGTGACAATACATGCAAGAGCTATAATAATCTGACCAACAGACAAGAGATTATATGCGAGTGATGGGACAACTAAGACAGACTCAAGAGTTAAAGTCTCAGATAAGATAGCAGAACCTTCTCCAATAACGGGAGTAGCTGTACCATCAGCAGTAGCCACAACATTTTGAGAAGGAGGTTTAATTGTGGTCAAGAGACTAGGATCATTAGTCATGTGGTCTGATGCACCTGTGTCAATTATCCAACTACTTGACTTTGATGAGTTAGTGAATGCTCATGTATCAGTAGAGGAATTCTCGTCCTTAGTAGTAATCATGGGCACGACAACCTCGCCAGTGGCCATCATAAATTCAAAAAACTAATTGTTGTGAAAGAGACCGGACTGATGGGGGACACACGCCTGCGTCAGAGAGGCGGGGGACACACGCCTGCTATGGAGCAGAAAAGAAGAATGAAGGAGTGGCTCTTGGCTTGGCTTGAAAATGGCTCGGCTCACGTGGTGTGGTGGGTCTAGGACGGCTCCTCATTTTCTCCTTCTGTAGTTTAACTTTGCTGTGTGGTTTTGTGAATATGATGTGGGTATGCAACTGAAGTTTTGGAGTTTATGCTTTTTGGGGAATTGTGCGTTGTTTTGTTTGTGCTTTTTGTGGGATTTGGGTATTATCTTTGCAGCGGAAATTTGTGTAAAATTTGTGGTGGTTTTGTTTTGAGTTGGCTCTGATACCAACTAGAAAATAAGAATATGATTTGGGTTTAATCCTTTTATGATTTATTCTTCTCCATAGAGGAGGTATATATAGTGATACAAACTTATATGTACAAGGAAATATATCCTAAAGATTACATAGAATAATCTACCTATACATACAAAGAAAGTAAATATCCTAGAATATTCTACATGAATCACCTTCCACAAGCACTGGATGAGAGGTAATACGACTGAGATGAGAGAGTCCTTCACGAAGAGCAACAGCATCTGCAACTAGAATATTTAAGGAACCAAGATTTTTACTCATATATATAGCAATGATAGGATGACCCAGAGAATTACACACGACGTACGTCAAAGCCTGCTACCGCACTGGATTAAGAAATAACCGATCGAACTATCAAAATTTAACTTTAAATTAAGACTGAGATGGCTGGGTGCCAACGTAAAGGAGGAGAGGAAGGAGCAGGTCGAGGTCTAGATAGCTGATTAGCTGGGTACCAGTTGATCAAGCTATTATTCGCGAGAACCGATTCCACATGAGTTACATCATAATGGCCTCAATAAGCTAGTGGACTAACGACAATCAATTTACGTCTTGTATAGAAGATTTAGTTGCATGATAATTAGTAATGAATTACGTAACGTCGAACTGTTTAAACGTGATAGGGAAAAAATAAAAGGCAGAAATATCACTTTGGTTATCGAACTATGTTTCGCCCGACACTTTGGTCACCCAAATTTTAAAAACTTCATTTTGGTCATTTAATTAAACCACCGTTTATTACTTTGGTCACTCTGTCTCTTTTCTCTGTCACTCCGTCTCTTTTCTCTGTTAACTCAAAAGTAATTTTACCGGCCTAAATATGATATTTTCTCCCGCCATATTTAGGCGTAGTGATTTTGCCCGCCTCAAATGAGCAATAATTTGATCTTTTCTCCCACATAAATATGCTTCAGTTGTTTTTTTTTGTTTTTGTAATGTGAAATATGCTTCGTTCGGTTAGTGAAGAAGTATATATGGAAAATACAATTGTATGCTCAGAATAACGGAAAAGCCAACAATCAAATTGCAAATTACACGAAATTCCTTACAAACACATTACAGTACGTTTCAAAATAATTTCTCAAATTTTCAGAAACATTTAATCCTAATTGTTTAAATAGTTATTACATAATGCCATATTTTGATCAAAGAACCTGAAGAGTTTATAGGGAGAAAAAACAACAGTTCTAAGGTCTCCACATAGGCTTAGAATTCTTGAAATTTTTGAAATCAACTTGCTTCTTTGGCTTCCCTGTTACTGATGATGACTCTATACGTTGAGAACTTTGAACCAAAGGAATTGCTTGTGAGAAATTTAGAGGTGATGGAAGTGCTTGTGATGAAACAAAAGTTGCTTCCGCAAGTGATTGTTGTGATGGAATATCATAATGCACTTGCTAATTAGAAAATAGAAACATGATAATTCGGTCAATCCATAAACTAAATTAATACTATTGCCATGGCAGAGCCATTAAATTTTTTTATTACCTCAGCTTGAACTTTCAGGACTATGTCCATTTAAATTGCCACATTGGTGAGTATTATGCACTATGTATTCATCATCTGCATTATTGTCATCTTGCTGAAAATTCTGAGAAGCATTTGCATTGTTGTCATCTTGCTGAACATTTTGAGAAGCATTTGCATTGCCTTGCTAAATAGTAAAACTCTATCAATTTGCATTTAATATATGTTCAACATTTACGTTACTATAGCCAACATTTACACTTGCAACAATACAAAATGCCTCCAAATTTAAAATTAAATAAAAACCTATATTCAAAACATAAACAACTTACAGCTTGAGAGGTACAACAGTACCTCTCAAGCTAACAATAAAACTCCTCGTGTTATGTCCTGGCTTTTGACATTTTCCACAAGTAATAGTCATACCATTATATATCTTAGATAACGTTGTTTTAGGTGCAGGTGGCATCTCACCTTAACAATAAAACAAAAGTCATTTGGTATTATGTGTCATATTTTATATTTCTACCATTTTCAAATTACAAATGCATAATAAAGTAATAAACAACAAACCTGGTTCCTTATTTCCTGACAATTTTGGCCTGCCAGGTCCTCTAGTAAATCTTGGAGGCATAATATGTTTCTCAATCACTTCCCATTCAACAACTCCTGGAATTAGGTTGATAGCCGGTCCATAAGCTTCCATATACTTCTTTTAAGAGTAACACTCATCAACAAAATCTTCAGGATTGTAACCTTTTGAAAAAATGTATGCTATTGCATGTGGACAGGCCAATCCACAAAGATCCCACCTCCTACATGTGAAAGTCTTTGTAGAAAGGTTCACATCATGTATGGAACTCACACCAGAAGCACAAGTCGTCCCATTCCCTTTCACCTGAAATCTCTTATTCGATGACTCCGCAAGAGTATAATCATGACTTTTTTCTGCATTCTTCTTAAACTGCTCTTCAATCCTAGGACCAATTTTGCACTTCCATCTTGAACCTGCACATCTCTTATTAGCCAATCTTTTCATTAAGTTCAGCCTTAGTTCTTCCCAAAACCCTAAAATGGACATTTTTCTTTCTTCAAGTAGCTTGGAGTTGAGGGCTTCACAATGATTGTTTAATAAAATGTCACACTTTTGCTCAATCCTAAAGTGAGACCTGCTCCAGTGTTCAGCCGGTCTCTTTTCCAACCAATCCCATGCACTAGGTGACTTTTCACAAATCTTATCCATGTTCACTACCAGATCGGACAGAATAGCCGACGAAAAAAATTTCGTCGACTATGCCAAATTTTCGTCGGCTATTCCTTCTGCCGACGAAACTCTCGTCGGCTATAATTCGTCGATAAAACGGCGTCGGTAAAACCAATGGCTGACGAAAATAACAAAATCGTCGGCTATTTTCGAGTATGGTCGACGATATCGTAAACTCTTGTGATTTCCATTTGTTGCTTTAATTATATTATCCTGAACTTGTTGTTTTACTCACACGAGCTTTGAAAGCTTACCGGGTTCGTTGTTTACAACCCGGTGCACCAATTGATGGTGTAGGGGTTAGACTTACAGGTGAGGACCAGCAGCCAGGAGGCGGCGTCTGAGTCGCACCGCTTGTATGTGTGTCATGGTCTAGCTTGTGTTTACCTTTGGGTTAGAGAGTGATAGCGTGAGACTCTATTTGCATCTATGCTTTTATTGATGTAATATTTTGAGTGTTTGAGCCACGCACTTGAACTCTGATGTTGTACTTAGTTATTTGATTGATAACTTTTAAGTATTTGAGTTTATTTGTGAATTTTCACATTGTCGAATGTGGATTTTTGTTATCCGAAATTCGGGGTGTGACAACTTTGTTCAAAACCGGCAAGGAATCCTTGTTGCATCTGGTTTTCGTTTTCCTTGTTTTCCTTGTTCTTCTAGACTTTTCTGTCTGATTTTCTTCATGGATCACAGCTTCATGGACTCTTTAATGGACTCAGCTTGTTCCTTGATGGATACATGGTCCATGGATGCAGCTGCAAGCCTCCCTAGTTCGTCCAGAAACTCATCTCCTAGAACCGACAACTTTGCTTTCCTTTTCCTGTCTGATCTAGGGAACTTCTTCTTTCCATAATTTTCACTTCTCTTTTACTTGGCAGCATCCTCTAATTATTATGTAGCTTGGAAACTCTCTCTTGATGCATTCGGATGCCCCATTGATGCTCAAATACAGAAAAATGTGAAAACAGGCAGTAGGTTGTTTTCTTCTCGGCATGCAGTGACCTTCCGGCCTTGCAACTGGCATAACTTTCGCCACAGAGCAGCTTTTGATGCGATTCTAAATTCTTTAGAAACTAGACTCATAGAGCTTTCATTGTATATATGGCACGCCTTCTAGTTCCTCGTGGTCCTTTCTGGAGAAATTCTGGAAGTTGGATGATGTGCCCAGGAAATTATTAGAACTAACTGCATTGCGGCAGAATTTTCCAATACAACTCTTGGCTTCTT
The DNA here is from genome assembly GCA_963682095.1 of Potentilla sterilis. NCBI lineage: Eukaryota > Viridiplantae > Streptophyta > Magnoliopsida > Rosales > Rosaceae > Potentilla > Potentilla sterilis. Next base: position 31,388,989 of record OY821754.1, read on the forward strand.
CTTTTGCTTCGATTGGTATAACTTCTTCCATTGCTCAATCCTTAACATGTCTACTGCTCATAAGAGAAGAAAAATTCATCAAAAACATCATGGAAGCTTTATAGAATCAACGAAACATTTAGAGACTCCTATCTTGAGCACTTTGTCAAATTTATGCAAATTCCCTATGCTTTAGCACATTTTCATTATAACTCTACCAAAAACTCATGATTCTACATTATGACTCAAGTCTACATAAATAAGGCTAGGGTTAAAACAAAGTATAAATGAGGGTAAAACATATTAAGAACGTTGCATTTTATGCTCCTGTCACATGTTCAACATTTGCCCTGAACAACACTTCATCATCTTCATCATGTAGCTCATAATCACTATCTATAATTTCTTCATATGTGGGATCATCACTATCAGAAGATTCACCATCAGCTTGAAACTCATCAGTATCATAGTTGAATTCCCCTTTAAACCTTGTGTCATATTTCCTTTCCATCTCATTCTTCTTAATTCCCCTAAACTTGTACCCCTAACATAATTGTTCATAGCCACTTTTGCAAAATGGTTGAAGTTGTCGTTCAAATTGCTGCTCTTTCCCGTTTTATTTGCTTCTCTCTTCTCACTGACCTTTCTTTTCCCTTTCTCTTTTACCCTATGGCCACTCATACAATCCTCCTCTACTAATTCTTCAATTTCGTTCCAAGTGTACTTGGCATGACAAATAGGTGCAGCTTTATTTCCATGAACATCTTCAAATTCTGCTTCTTCTTTTTTCCTCGCCCCTCCACCTACAATTTATAATTGCAGCACTCTGGAACTTTGAACAAAGGCCAACATTTGGTGAACTTCTTTGTCATCCCTAATTGGCAGCAAGTTTTCACCATCTCTACTTCCAGGAATCTGAAACCAATATGTCATTGGGGGCTCTATGTAGCCTAAGTCTTCTGCCAGGCAATTAAGACATGGCCATGATGTGGTGTCTGGATCATTATCATCAACCCATACCACTTCTCCTTCCTTGTAATGTCGACTGCCACTACCTAACCTATAAAATCTACCATCACGATGAATCTTCAATGTTGAATGATTATCTGTAGAAAAAAGAAAACTCATATTGATTCACAATTTCACAGCAAGTCAACTCAAATACAATGATTCAAATACAGCCAAAAGGTCTTATAAACCAATGGTTCTCACATACAACTAATTTTAACTCATTAGGCAATCATTTTATTATAAAAATTGTAAATTATCGCAAATTCAAGTTTGATTAAACAAAGTCTGGATACCACTTGCAAATTAAACAAAGTTATCCAAATTCTTCTTTTGCTTCACCTTTCTTCTTTGGAACCTACGAAGGTGGAAGAAAGGAGCCTACCAGTGATCCAAATTCTTATAAACAAAAGCCATTAACAAAATATATTTTAAGAAATGAGCCTCCCAGTAACTCAATTTCTAGGAAACAATAATCAAATTCCTAATTCCCAATGCCGCCAAAACAAAACCCATAATCCTAGGGCACCATGAACAGTAAAATTAATCAAGAAACCAAATTTACCTTCATATGTGGGTGCGTCTCCATCAATTCGAAAATATCTCCATCTATTTGGTCGACTTTCCATTGATAGAGAGAGAGAGAGAGAGAGAGAGAGAGAGAAACCATATTTTCCTTCTGATAGAGAGATTAAAAGAGTAAAGAGACTAAATTCACTCCGTCTCAAACACTGAACTCCTTAGTTGACTAATATAACCCTGCCTATTAGGCGCGTGAGGCTCAATAACCTTGGAGTTAACAGAGAAAAGAGCGGAGTGACCAAAGAGAAAAACGGCAGTTTAGCTGAATGACCAAAATGAAGTTTTTAAAAGTTGGGTGACCAAAATGTCGAGCGAAACATAGTTCGATGACCAAAGTGATATTTCTGCTAAAAGAAAAAGAAAAAAAAGATCATGATTGAAGAGTGGGACAAGAGGTTGTAGTGGCCGCGTGATGGTTATGACTCTAGAGCAAATGAATGCTAATTGAGTAATGATCGATAGAGAATTGTGTACTAGTCATATCCTCCCTAATTTCAATCTAGCTATTCACATTTGTAATACGAATGATACCAAATACATAGTCGTGTCGTTTGTCTTAATATTGAAATGCAAAGTGAATGACTTTAAGTTCAATTGAAGTGTTTCTTGAAATTTTCATTATAATAAGTAATAGATTTAAAAATGGATAAAATACAGCTTTAGTCACTCAAGTTTCACCTGATCGGCACTTTGGTTACTTATGTTTTAAAAATGTCACTTTGGTCACTCGATCAAGTTTGCCTCCGACTATCACTTTGGTCCGCTAGTATAATTTTCCGGTAAAATATGCCACGTGATTCATCATGTGCTAATTTTTTTCAGGATTATTCTAGTTCATGCTTTGTGCCAATTTTTGAATCAAAACCTAAAGTCTCTTTGTTCAACATCATAGCCTAATAAAAAAACAAACACTATACTACGCCATAAATGTTGTCAAGCAACGATTATTGTAAATGGCTGCCAATGTATGTCGCTTAAGAGGGTCTAAAGCGACTGAAACAAGATAGTCGCAAAACGGAGGGACACCAGTCGCTTAAGAAACTCTTAAACGACTATAATTATGGACTGACTAACTTAGTCGCTTTAGATCTTCTCAAGTAGAGGGACTAACATAGGGACAATAAGTATCTTCTTAAGATCTGTTTTAAAGCCTTGACTTGAACAGGACCTAGAAGTTGAGGTTAAAAATAGACACAGCTCTGCTGCTGCGATTTTTAGAAGAAACTGCTGAAATTTTCAATTTCGGGGTCCAAAAGCTTGGGTCTTCCCTTCCAATTGCTTTGTAGGTTAGTATAATCTCTCATCTTCATTGTAATCACCATATTTTGAGTTGATAGGTTGAATTTAGTACTTAAAATCTTGAGTTGGATTTTTGTGTATGATGTATTTTATGTTATTTTTAATGTTGGGTTCTTCAATATATGATGGATTTAGTGTTGATTTAAGGTTTTTTCACCATATGTTTTGTGTTAGATTTAGAGTAATAGTATACGTTGAGAGTTTAGATTTAGTGTAATAGAATATATGTTTTGGGTTGATTTGTGTTAGAGTCCTCAATTGATGTTAGATTTAGTGCTGATTTAGGGTTTTTCAGCATATTTGTATTAGAATATGTTTTGTGTTAGATTTAGAGTAATAGAATATGTTGAGAGTTTAGATCTAGTGTAATAGAAAATTAATGTTTTGGGTTGATTTGTGTTAGATTCCTTAATTGACGTTGGATTTAGTGTTTATTTAAGGTTTTTTCACCATATTTGTGTTAGATTTAGAGTAATAGAATATGTTGAGAGTTTATATTTAGTTTAATAGAAAATGTTTTGGGTTGATTTGTGTTAGATTCCTCAATTGATGTTGGATTTATTGATGATTTGTGTATAAATGTAAAAACCATTGGTTTTTTCATGTGTGTTTTCAATTGATATTATTTATATTTATTATCTGGATGAGCATATAAGAGCAAGTCCGTCGCTTAAATTTTTTTAATATCTGTTTTAAAGCCTCGTCTTAAATAGAACCCATAATTGAGGTTAAAAACAGAAGCAGCTCTGCTGCTGCGATTTTTAAAACCAACTGCTGAAATTTTCTATTTTGGGTTCCAAAAGCTTGGGTCTTCCCTTCCAATTACTTTATAGGTTAGTATAATCTCTCATGTTCATTGTAATCCCAATATTTTGTGTTACTAGGTTAAATTTAGTGTTTGAAATTTTGAGTTGGGTTTTTGTGTATGTTGTATTTTGTGTTATTTTTAGTGTTGGGTTCTTCAATATATGATGGATTTAGTGTTGATTTAGGGTTTTTTTTTCACCATATTTGTGTTAGAATATGTTTTGTGTTAGATTTAGAGTGATAGAATATGTTGAGAGTTTAGATTTAGTGCAATAGAATATGTTTTGGGTTGATTTATGTTAGATTCCTCAGTTAATGTTGGATTTAAGGGGGTGCATTGTATTTGGATTTCCATAATATTTTAAAGATTATTATGGATTCTAGAAGTTTTGGGGTATTCAATTTGGATTTATAACAGAAGATTTTAAATCCACTAAAGTCTGAGGGTATTCAATAATGACTTTAATTAATTTTTAAAAAGTCTATAGAAGTTTAAGGGTATTCAAAAACTTTACGAATTTTAAAAGATTCATTAAATGATGGATTTACATGGATTGTTTAGTGTAAATTGTAAAGAAAACAAACTTCCATCAATCCAACCTCTAGACTCAAGATTTCTGTGGATTTATAATTTTATTTTTATTTTCATTACTCTCCCCTCCCTCCAAACGGGTCGCAATTTCCCATACATATTTTACAATTTTACAATAAGGGCTAGCTATACAAGTTGGTGGTAATAGAAGAGCACAACGAGTACATGACGAAGACCCCAACTATGTTCATCACGGCCGCATATATCAGAAAGCCCACGTCTATCATAAATAACCCTATCAATTAACTTTTTGGGACCAACTCGATCTAATCTCAAATTTTATCGACCAACCTCTCTCTCTCTCTCTCTCTCTCTCTTCATTTCCTTGGATTTATAATTTTTTTTCTTTTCATAATTTTTATCATTATACTTCTTGGGTTGAAATCTCCTGGATAGAAGGAATCACCATGGATAAACCCAACATCAGCCTGGAACTGATCAAAACCGTCGGTCATGAACACAACACCGGAAGCAATAGCCACCGACGATGTCTTCCTCTCAAAATCACCGTTAACAGCTAACTTGATCCCCAACTCATGGTTGATCAAAACGAGCCGATCCTTCTCACCAAAAACATTGTTTGCCAACTACCCCGTTGGCCACACAACCCTAAAGCAAGTGAAGGGTAGTAGAAGAAAGGACAGCAAGCTAAGGCCTGCAATTTTTTCCATGAAGAATGGATAAGTTTTGGTCGACGTTCAAGCCCTAGAGGCTAGGGAGAGAACGTGGCTAGGGTTTAGAAATTTGTTAAATTTAGAGATTTGTTAATCTCACCTTAATTAACTTGTACAACTACGAAATGCAAACTAATAAAAGCGGTAACGTACTCTCTTAAAGAATAAATTGTTTTTTGTCTGAAGAAGTAATCGGTTGTGGGCTTGTGGGTAGGAAGTGAAAATAGTCCATGCTATTGTTAGCCGACCATGAAAATTCTAAAGTTACGATTACATCCACTCACTCAGCTGCTAAGGATTTCAGTTATGCATAACACAACAAAAGAGAACAGAACATGCTTAGTGTTGATAAAGTGATTAATGATAAACAGTTTGTCAAAATCTATGAAAATCCATAAAAGTTGTATTTTTTGTTTTCACAAGTTCTTAAAAGTTTCTCTTATAAATCTACAGAAATCTAGAAGATTTTATAAATCTGTATAAATCTAAGAACTTTTTATGAATCTATCACTTAAAAAAAGTCTACATAAATCTGAATACAATACACCCCCCTTAGTGTTGATTTATGGTTTTCCACCATATTTGTGTTAAAATATGTTTTGTGTTAGATTTAGAATCATAGAATATGTCGAGAGTTTAGATTTAGTTTAATAGATGATAGGAGCACAATGTGCAACGATATTATATGTTTTTACCCTCATTTATGCTTTGTTTAACCCGGCCCTTATTTGTCTAAGATAGAGTCATAATATAGTTTAGTATTAATTTGGTAGAGTTTGGCGAAAAGTTGGTTAAGAATCCGAAAAATGACTAAGTTTGAGGAATCTGGAAAATAATGCAAGTTGTCTTTTTCGTGATTCTGAGATGAGTAAAAATGCGATCTATCCTTGTCTGAATTTAATGAAATTTGGTGTGCTTATTATTCATATACTGAGGAATGTTGTATTAAAATTTCAGATCAATCGGAGTTCGGAAAGTCACCCAAAAGATGGCTGCAACTTGGCAGTCCGAGCAAACCAATCCAGGGACTTCCAGGATTTTCCTGGGACTGTGTCCCAACTTCGAAAAATCATTCCCGACGACTCATAAGGAATTTGATCAAACTGTTTTATATGGAGGTAGCTATGTGTGTCTAGTTTCTCTGGGACTTAGAATCGCATCAATCGAAGCTCTGAGGAGGAAGTTATGCCGGATTTACTGGAGTAAGGTCATTCTGCCGGGAAAACAACAACTATCCCGGTTGCACAAGGAAAGCTTTCCTTTGGACTTTTGAAGCATGGATCGGATATTATGGACCTAAAGATATGTCCATACTAACTTAATAAGAAGATTCAAGTCCAAGATAAGGCCAAGAAGAGTCTAGAAGAAAAGAATTCAGATAATAAGAGAAAGAAAAAGAATCCTGATTAATTTCAGGAAAATTCCTGTGCACGTCTCTCAACTTCCACGGACTCTCCCGGACAGCTCACAATGAATCAGAATTCGAGCCTTATATGTATAGAAAGCTACGGGAGTCTAGTTTCCAACCCAACTAGAATCACCTCAATATCTGATTTCTAGAGAAAGATATTCTATAATCTTCACTCGAAGGTGAAATCTGCCAGCAGGATAAGTTTGAGAAAAACTAGGTTTTGTAAACCCTAGCTGTCTCCCTTGCCTCTATAAATACCACAACATAATTTCAGAATAATGATCTTCTCTTCCTCACTTAAACTTGCCGAAACTCTGCCGAATTCTCTCTAAAAATCCTCACCAAGAACATAGCCGAACCATCTTTCACCACTTTTCATAAAATCATTCCAATCATCAACACCAATCCACTTGCCGAATTCTTCAACAAGGTTGTCACTTGGATTGTAATTTTCGATGGCTTTAGTCGGCTGAGCATACTAATCGGTAAGTTGTGTTCTTTGCCCCGGTGTTTCTTGCTTTTTGATTTGTTGTTTTGCGGCGGGGGGGAGGGATCTGTGTCGCTGACTGGGTTGCTCAGCGGCAAACTTTTGGGGAGAGGCCGTTGAAGGTGGTGTTGTAGTCTGTTGCTGACGAGCGTTAGGGTTTTGCTTTTCTGCCCCTAGATTAAGATGTACACTTCGAGCTCGGAGGAGGCTTCTGAATCTGCCGCAAGAGGTCCTGTGGTGGATGATGTGGAGAGGATGCAGGACTGGCTCGATTCTGAAGCCCCGGAGCAAGAAGCCGCGGACCGCTCCGGGAGCGGTGCCTCGTCCACGTCCTCAGATTCCGGGTCAGATTCCTCGGAAGCTGAGATACCGCACGGGGTGCGCATGGCCGGTGCGCGCGCTGAAAGCTACACGCTTGGTAGGGGAAGAACTGCCGTGGTGTGTGACGAACCGGAGGAGAGCATGACTCCCGCGGAGATTGCCGCGTTCCGGGAAACGTGGGGTATCCCGGACGATATCTTTTTGCGTCCATTGAACCCTGGAGAGTCGGCCTGTAACCCGGAGGAGGGTTGGGTTGCCGTGCATCCGGACCAGTTCCGGCACGGGATGTCGCTACCGCTGCCTGACTTTGTGCAGTATATACTGAGTGCCCTGCCAGCGTCGCCCGCGCAGCTGCCTGGTCTCCAATGGAGGCGGCTACTAAGCCTAGGCTGCCTATACGACTTGTCCGGAATGAGTATGCCTACGATCAATGAATTTCGGGCGCTGTATAGGTTGTCCTACTCGAGGAAGGCGGGGTCCAAAGGCTGCTTATCCTTCAACTCCCGCAACAATCAAGCGGTTATCACCACTATGCCTTCATGGGTAGACAATAGCTGGAGAAAGAAGGTGGTGATGGCTGGCGGGGCTTGGCAGGTGAAGAGGAGGATGTACCGGGTGCCTGGCGCCTTCCAGCCCATAGGCGACCAGTCGTTCCAGCTGTCCGAGTTGGAGCAGGAGAGGGTCTTGACTATTCTCGGCTGCTGGGACCACCTGGAGCGAAGTTCGTACAATTTCATCCGGCGAGAAGTGCTGGAACACTGTGGGCTTGGGCGGGATCCCGGTGGGTAACAAACCCTAGCGGTGGGACTTGTGCTAGGTTTTGCTTAACAATTTAACGTTTTCCTTGTCCTGCAGGTGCGTCAACCCGGGCGGTGATCAAGCCCGAAAACACTCTTTCGATGGACGGGGAAGATCTCCTGAGGCATCTTACGGAGAAGGGTGCGAGCGTCGCCCGGTCCTCGATGGAAGCGGACGGGCGGGTTACGTTGCATGCGGAGCCCCAGGCCCGGGATATGGACGAATCGTCCTACCTGCCGGAGCGGGTGAAGACCCATCACTCTGCGGCAGCAGCGGTGCCTGGGAAGGGCAAGAGCGCCGGGGGACCGGTGCGGGTTCCTGGGGGAGAAAACAGGGTCCCCAACCGTGCGGCGAGCCTGAGTATCGCTGCTTTTGTTCCTCGTGCAAACGCACGTGCCGCTGCTCCCGAAGGGCGGGGAGAGAAGCGGAAAGGGCCGGACGGTCCGTCCCCTTTGCTGGTGACGCTAACCGGCGGGTCATCCCGGGAGGTCCTGGCGAAGCGGGTCAGGACAACCAGCAGCGTAACATCCAATGCTGGGGAGGGAGCCGGAGCTGACCGGCAGAGCAGTCCTGCGCCTGCGGAGGCGGCGAGGGGAAGCCCGGACAATGCTCTCGTTCGGCAGATGATGGCGGGCCTGGCCAGCTTCGGCCTGGACAAGCCCGGGGTTGATGGCGTGCTGGCGGGTGGCAACCGGCCAAAATGCAAGGAATCCATCTTCCGGGTAAGTACCGCATGGTACCACCGTACTGCTTATATCCTGCCTTCTTTCTTTGCCACTTGACTGCCTTTGTTGCCCTGCAGCTGCTCTACCACCTGTACCAGCCGGATGCGAGCGAGGAGCTCCCGGAGCTGAAGAGGCAGATAACTGCGCTATCCAAGTCTCAGAAGCTTCTGGAGGTGGAGAAGTCCCGCTCGTATCGGGAGAAGGCCAGGGCGGAGGAGAGGGCCAAGAAGATGGAGGAAAAGGCCAGGAAGATGGAGGAGAAGGCCCGGGAGCTGGAGGAGCAGAACCGGAGCATGGAGAGGGAGCGGGAGCGGGCTGACGCTGAGAGGGCCGAGCTGGAAGCCAAGATAGACGAGCTCCAGGCACGTGCCACCGCTGCTGCTGCTGGTGGAGATGACCCGGGACAGTTCGACCGGTTCGTTCTTCAATACGAGGAGAGCGATCGGTTCCTGGACTGCCTGGAGAAGGCCCGGGAGGAAGGCATCTCGGATGCCTACACGGAATGGGCGGCGAAGGGGTGGTTAAATACTTCCCTGATGCCAGGTGCCTCTGCCGAAGGAAATGCTCCTGTGGAGCCGGTCGTCCAGCAGCTGGCGGTGGAGGAACAACCAGGAGCAGAGCGTCGCTCGCACTTGGATTCTTTTAACAACAGTGCCGAACCTGCCGGAGCTGAGGTCGACGACGAAGCTATCGCTGGAGATGCGGCTCCTTAGGATATTTTTCTTGCTCTTGCTTGTAAAAGAAACTCTCCGGAGCGGTTACTGCTTGAATACTTTAATTAATTATGAATATATATCTGAGCTTACGGGGCCAGAGCTTTCAAAAGTAGTTTGCATATATTTGATCTTTACAATCGGTTGAATCGGCGATATGCCAAACTAACCGCCTGGACCCAGCGGGTTTACCAAGCCGGGTTACTCTCCCGGTCGGGGTCTGCTCTTCTCTCCCCTACATATCTCTGGAGCTGGCCGCTATCAATCAAGCCCTGCACTGCAGTCTTGAGGGCAAAGCACTGGTTCGTCTGATGAGTTGCCTCATCGTGGTACGAGCAGTACTTGCCTGTCTGCGCCGTCGTAAGCTTCCCCTTGGGGTACCTTCTCTGGGGCGGTGGGGCAATGACGTCCGCATTCTCCAGCAGGATGTCCTCATAGGATGCGGTGAGAGTGGAGAAGACTTCTTGATTAGCCGGGGGTGCTGGCATAATTGCCAGGGGGCGCTCTTGGTGGTACGGTGCAGGTTTGTTCTCGGCCCGAGACTGGGGCCTGTCAGAGAAGGGCCTCTGCTGTCGCTGCGGCCAGGTCTTGCCGTTGTTGTTGTTGTTCCGGCTGGGTCGGCGACTCCCGTGCTCGGCTCGCTGGCCGGGTTTGCTCTCTTGACTGCGCGGGGGATCCTCCCCCCGGGGATGGTCCAAAGACTGCTCATCCTGCTTCCTCTTCAGCAGGTGGTTCCCGTAGGTCTCATGATCAGCCTGGGCATGCCGGATGGCCATAGCCATCAACTCGTCGTAGCCCTGAGGGAGTTCTACCCTGACGGCGTAGGAAAACTTCCCTGCCCGAAGCCCCTGCTTGAATGCCATCTCGGCGATGCCCTTGTCCAAGTTCCGAACCCCGGCCGTGGCCGTCTGCCACCGGTTGACAAAGGTTCTCAACTCTTCCCCGGGGGCCTGGATGCAGTTGAAGAGGACGGTGGACGTCCGTGCTCCCTCGACTCGGAGGATGAAGCGGCCTACGAACCGGTCAGCCAGCTGTTCGAATGCCTCGATTGAATTCGCAGGAAGCTCGTAGAACCAACTGAGCGCTTCTCCGGACAGGGTCTCCTGGAAGATGTTGCAACAGATTGCATCGGAGTAACCCTTGGCGCAGGTCTGGGATCGGAAGCTGTCTAGATGCTGATACGGGCAACCGGACCCGGAATAGGTGAGCTTGAGGGACTTCTGGTTGCCAGATCTCCCCGACTCTATGACTCGGTGTGAAAAGGGGCCCATGCGCTCGTTGAACCGGGCGCCTTCCAATGGCCGGGCTGCTCTCCTCTCGTTTGCCTCCATCTGGGCCTTCAGATCCGACACGGTGTTGGCTAGCAGTTGCAGCGCCCGGGCGGTTGGAGTATCCACTTCACCCATGGACGAAGCGTGCGGCTGGTGGGAGGCGGGCGTGCTCTTCGGCAGGTCCTCGCCGGCTTGTAACTTCTCTCGCACAGGCTCGCTGGGCCGGGCGCCCGAAGATTGCCCTGCCTCTAGCTGCCGGGGTTGAACTAGCAGGGGTGCGGCTTGTGCCTCGGCCATGGCGGCACTGCGCTGCTGCCCCCTCTAGGGCGGCTACCAGGGCGGCGTTTACTGCCTCCATCTCTTCGTATCGGGCCTGGGACTTGGCTCGGTCCCGGTCGTTCTCCTCTCTGAGACGACTAACTTCTGCGGCCATTGCCCGTACCTTTCCCGCCATGCCGTCATGGTCGGGGCTGTACGTGGGGTCTTGATCCTGGCTCTCAGACTGATCACTCGGGTCATCCGAGAACGTCAGGGATAGGCCACGAAGCACCGGGCTGCCTTCGTCCTCTATCGGGTCTTTCCCGTGCGAGTTCTCGTGGCGGGGCTCCGGATCACCGGAGGGTCCTCCATGGCTCCTTCCCAAATCGCTGCCCTGCTCGCCACGCAGCTCCCGCGTGACGACAGGGGTGGAGGCGAGCGTTTGCACAGTTGCAACACGCCCCTCCTCAGTAGTTCCTTTCTCTTGACTCATTCCCACAATCTCAGCCAGCGGTGTTGCTTGCACGGCTTCTTGTTCAGAGTTCCCACAGACGGCGCCAATTGTTTCTGCCTAAACCCGGGGGTCTTGGTAGATACTTGATGAATCCAACTCGATCTCCTGCAATCCTGCTTACTAAGGGGAATACCGGGCGGGCCGGCCTTCACCTCTCCGATGCCTAAGTTAGTATAGTTGGAATATATATAACCTGGGCACGTATGTAAGCAGGGAGAGAGACAAGTTACCTATTTATGGTGGTAGTTGAGGCCCATATATAGGTGGTTGAGGGTGAGGGCTGGCCTTACCCTTCGATGTGGGACTGGTTCCCTTCTGTTTGGATATTCTGGTGCCCTCTTTGGCAGGCAGGCGCCCCCGGTCCCAGGACCCTTGGAGGCAAGATAGACCGCTGGGCCCCGAGGCCTGGTGCTGGTGATCCGATCCTGGGTCCTGGGCCGGGCCCTGGTGTACTTGCCGCGGGTCTGTGGGCTTGCTGTAGCCCCTCTGCGGCTACTGTCAACAGTCATCATCATTGTCGCTTCCGCTAGGTGGGATCTGTGATCCCTTATTCTTTTATTTTCATATTACATTTCTTGTTATATTTCCATTTGTGATTCCAGTTCATTTTGTTAGATTGCTCTGATTACCTGTGAGCCAGTTGAATTAGATTTTGTATTTATTTGTGGCGGTTGTTGTGATTTGGGGAGCAGGTGGCTCCAGGTGTTACGGATGGAACTGGAATTTAGAAGTGTTTTGGTTGTTGCAGGTTTTAGGGTTGTCCATCTTAAGATTGACTTATCGATTTATCGATAGAGTTAGTCTTAAGGTGATCCCCGCAGGGCCTTATCCGGATTTCAGGGTGAAATCTGGTTCGGGTCCTGTCAATATTAATAGTGTGTACTGCGAGTGTAGCACGCAGTACTATTAGTATGAGCAAATGACCTAGTTGGGTTTATTTGAAGCGTAAAAAGAAAACAAAAAAAATAATTCTTGACAAATGACGGAATATATTGAACGGAGAAATCAAACGAGTAGATATATCCTACAAAACCAGGTTCCCAACAAGCAGAGTGAGATCCACTGCTGTACAATCAAATAAAGCAATCTTTGATGAAAGAGATGAAAGAGGTTCTGCCTAGAAAGAACCAGAAAGCGTAATGCTGAAGCTCTCCTAATTGATAACCTCTATCTCTCTAATGGAGACCCAAAAGACTCATAATTATCCACAATTAAAGAGGAAACGAAAAATAAAACGATTGAACCTAAATATTAGGGAGGAGAAAGGAACCAAAGAAGGGATGGGATAAGAATCATTAGATTGGCCAATTTATCTTGTGGACAGAGAGAGCACCACAATGGTCACAAAAGTCCATATACAACTACAAAAGGCCGCATAAACAATAAGGCACCAAAAGTAGTAAAACGACTTGTGACTTGTCCACTCTCTCTGTTACATCCAAACCAAACGAAAGAGGGGAAAAGAGAAAACAGAGGATGCCATCTATAAAAATCTGCAATGCACTTGTGAGATGACACTGGCTCTGGTACGCACGCACCCTACTTTGTGCACAATCCACAGTAAATCATTGGTGTGTTCCAAACAATGCACAATTGCACATGTTATGTATAAGGACTTCACTCATTACCTTAATCACTTCGTGAACCAACATAAAGTTCACTCACTTTTCTCTACTAAATTAAGAAATTCTTACGAATGGTTCTCGGTGCTCTCTCATCAACACACTACAATTCCTTCATGGCTTGATTTCATCTTTTAATTTCAACCATAAAAAAATTTCATTACATTTATACTCTAAAGAAAAAAAGACACATGAAGATAGAAATAGAAGGATCAATACCTCATTTCTATTTCTACAAATCCACAAATATTTCAATCAATCTTGTACATTTTTTAAAACTTGAGAAGGTGTCAAGTGACCCTTCTTGCTTATAGCTGCTACGCCATGCCTATACCACTAAAATGGTGTTAGGGTTTGGTGGCAAGCAATTTTACTTGATCCAACTTGTGTGAGATCACATAATTCAACTCCGTAGTCCTCTCTTAACATAGTAACATTAAATCTCTCATTCATAACATAAAGTATCTTTAGTCGAGTCGTATAAAACAAACATACGAGTATGTGCTGTGTATTCTTGATTGTTGGATAGTATTCTACGGATTTAAATGGAAAAAAAGAAAGAAAAGTAAAGCTAGTCTTTTTTGGGTTTGGACACAGAGGTGTAAACTGAAGGAATTGGCTTCTCTACTTGGATTTTTTGTATTTGGATTTGCTTGAATTCCTTACATCCATTGGATTGAGTAAAGATGATGCAACCAACTTATCACATATGTCATCCTTACTCAATCTACTGGTTGTAAGAATCCAAGCAAATCTAAGTACAAAAAATCCAAACAGAGAAGCCGGATCCGTAAACTGAAAGGGGAAGAGACTGGCACCAGAGGTACAGAATCATACAATGTTTCCGTATTCATTATCCATATCCATAACTCAATCACAGACTCACTTTAGCACCTCCCACGCGCTCCCCCTCAGCGCGTACACTCCCACCCACCACTCCCCCACACCATTAAACACCGCATCGTATTCACGTGGCTCTCCATATCACGACAAATCACACCACCCCCATTTCTCTCACTCCCACTCTCCTCTCCCCTTTCATTTCTCGAATATTCTCCTATCAAAACCCTCCCAAATCCAAAACCCCACCATGACCGCCTTAGCTCCGATCAACGACCTCCCGGAGGCCGTCCTCACCACCATCATCGCCCTCCTCTCCGACACCCGCACTCGCAACTCCGTCTCACTCGTCTCCCGCAAATTCCGCACCTTAGAAAGAGCCACGCGCGCCTCCCTCACGCTCCGAGGCAACGCGCGTGACCTCCACCTCATCCCCACCTGCTTCACCGCCGTCACCGACCTCGACCTCTCCCTACTCTCCCCGTGGGGCCACGCGCTCCTCTCCCCCTCCGCCTCCTCCACCGACCCCGCCCTCCTCGCCCACCGTCTCCGCCTCGCCTTCCCCTCCGTCACCGCCCTCACCGTCTACTCCCGATCCTCCTCCACCGTCGAGATCGTCTCCAATCTATGGCCAAGATTGCGCCGCGTCAAGCTCGTTCGCTGGCACCAGCGCCCTCAGTCGCCTCCCGGAGCCGACTTCGATCCTTTCTTCCAGCAATGCCAAACTCTCTCCGATTTGGACTTGTCGGAATTCTACTACTGGACCGAGGAACTCCCGCCGGTTCTCGAAGCCCACGCCAGCGTGGCCCGATCTCTCACCAAGCTCAATCTCCTAACCGCTTCGTTCACCGAGGGCTTTAAAGCCGCCGAGATCCGATCCATCACGGCGGCCTGTCCTAAGCTCCGGCAGCTTTTTGTGGCGTGTATGTTCGATCCCAGATACCTAGGGTTCGTCGGAGAGGAGGCTCTTTTGTCTATCTCGTCCAATTGTCCGGAGCTCAGAGTCGTCCACCTCATCGATACGTCGTCGTTGGCCAACGCCCGGGGTGATCCCAACGACGACGGTTTCACATCGGAGGACGCTCAGATTGGGCGGGCGGCCTTGGTGGACTTCTTCTCAGGGCTTCCTTTGCTGGAGGAGCTGGTGCTGGATGTGTGCAAGAATGTGAGGGACAGTGGGTTAGCTTTGGAGGTTCTTGCTTCCAAGTGTCCGAGACTGAGAGCTCTTAAGCTTGGGCAGTTCCATGGGCTGTGCTCGGCGATTGGGTCCCGGCTCGACGGCATTGCTCTGTGCCAAGGGCTGGAGTCACTGTCGATTAAGAATTGTGGGGATTTGACGGATATGGGGTTGATTGAAATCGCGAGAGGGTGTTGTAAGCTTGCTAAGTTTGATGTGTATGGATGCAAAAAGATTACAGTGAAGGGGCTGAGGACGCTGGTTAGTTTGTTGAAGAAGACTTTAGTGGACGTGAGCATATCTTGCTGTAAGAACCTGGATGCTGCGACCTCAGTGCGTGCTCTGGAGCCGATTCGTGATCGGATTCAACGTCTTCACATAGATTGTGTCTGGCAACGGGAGAATCCGCACGATTTTGATCTCAATCAAGTCAACGATTTTGATGTTGGTGATGATGATAGTGTTGTGGTGAATCGGAATGGTAATGATTTCATGGACCTGAATTGGAGTGATGAGTACGAGCACAGGATCAGCAAGAAGTGCAAGTATGGATCAGATGGGGACTGTTCCTATATGCCAACCAGTGGCTATACGAATGGGAATGGAAATGGCCATGGTAATGGAAATGGGTTTTTGAGTGATGAGACTTGGGAAAGGCTGCACTACCTTTCGCTTTGGATTGAGGTGGGTGACTTGCTGACATCATTACCAGAGGTGGGTCTGGAGGATTGTCCCAATTTGGAGGAGGTTCAGATCCGTGTCGAAGGCGATTGCAGGGGAAGGCATAAGCCCACACAGAGGGAATTCGGGTTGAGCTGTCTAGCCCGTTATCCTCGGCTGACTAAGATGAAGCTGGACTGCGGTGATACTGTGGGATTTGCACTGACTGCTCCCCCAGGGCAGATGGACTTGTCCCTTTGGGAGAGGTTCTTCCTCAGTGGGATTGGGAACTTGTGTCTCAGCGAACTCGATTATTGGCCGCCTCAAGACCGGGATGTGAACCAGAGGAGTCTCTGGCTTCCGGCTGCTGGATTGCTGGCAGAATGCATCACGCTCCGGAAGCTTTTCATCCATGGGACTGCTCACGAACATTTCATGATGTTTCTTGTGAGAAACCCAAGCTTAAGGGATGTTCAACTGCGAGAGGATTACTATCCGGCACCCGAAAATGAAATGAGTACAGAGATGAGGGTGGACTCGTGCTGCCGCTTTGAAGATGCACTAAACAGGCGCCCCATACTTGATTGAAAGTGGAACTGTAAGAGTCAGTAGTATGATAGGTTATGTTGGTAATTGAGAAATGTAAAGAGTTCTGAACATGTTCGTGTTCATTCCTCGTTTTATCATTTCCGTTATGCAAACCAATAGAATTTAATTTTCCTTCTCATTATTCCTTTCATTATATTAGTGCAGTTACCAAACAATAGCAACATTGAAGGCCAAGTTACGTCTGTAAACCAACTATTTTGATTTGATTGCACAAAAAGCCCGAGTTGCCACATTGAATAGGAGGATAAAAATTCTGAGGAAACAAGATTGTATCAGCAAAGTGAGTATTCGCAGTCTACCAAGCGCGAGAGTATCTCATCACATGTTGGTCGTAAATGCGGCTCCGTCCAACAATCTGTAAAGCGAAATAAAGTACGGTTATAAAGTCTTGGATATAAAATCAGCAGCTAAATCAAAGGGTATTATTATATAGTACATGAAAGTGACATGAAACTCCCAGATTGCTTGTACCTGAGATAAGCCTGCCTAGTGGATTATCCGGAATCTCTAAGCGTGAACCCTCATTAGCAACTGCGTATACAACCTGTATAGAAGAAGGCTATGAGTTCACTGAACTAATTCTCTCTT
Source organism: Potentilla sterilis (assembly GCA_963682095.1). Classification (NCBI taxonomy): domain Eukaryota; kingdom Viridiplantae; phylum Streptophyta; class Magnoliopsida; order Rosales; family Rosaceae; genus Potentilla; species Potentilla sterilis. The sequence goes on from OY821754.1 coordinate 31,405,924, forward strand.
AAAAGTACTTTATACTGAGATGCAACAAGCTATATTGTATACAAGAAGGCTATGAGTTCACTGAACTAATTCTCTCTTAAAAGTACTTTATACTGAGATGCAACAAGCTATATGAACAAAACGAGGAGTGAAATCTGATCGACACATACCCTCTCTGGTGGTACACCTTCCCAAGGTCTACTTAGAGTGCAGAGCTCCCACATAATCACCCCAAAGCTGAATATATCACACTTTTCTGTGAAGGGTTCATTTCTGATAAGCTCAGGTGCCATCCATTCTGGAGTTCCTGCAGAAGAGGAGTCCTTCATATTTGCCTCAGTCATCATTCTTGAGAGCCCAAAATCACAAATTTTGACGGTCCAATGCTTATTCACTAGACAGTTTGCGCTCTTTAGGTCGCGGTGAACTATCTTCATACGGTGTATGCACATCAACCCCCTTTAGCCAAAAAACAATGCAGTCAGTAATCTATACTACTTTCAATGATAATACATCAATATTTCTGTTTCTTTTTTACGTTAAATGGACAAGTTCTATTTTGAAAATAATAGTGATCCTCTGCAAAAATCAAGTTGTATGGAATCTCAAGACATGCCAAATTTCTTAGCAAGGTTATAGTTTATATGACGTCATCCTCTACATAAAAATCTTCCCATTCTACCATCTGCTGCTGACACGTTGCAAGCATATAAAAATCTTCCATTTCTACCATCTTAAAACTCATGGAGTCTTGCCATCTTAAAGAAAGCAATAACCATAATGCACACCCGGCTCATGGTCATCCACTTAACAGGCAATTTAAATATACTCATTATTTGATTGCATTGCTGGGAGGACTATTCCTTTAGGCGATGCAATCATCTTGACAGTCTTTTTTTTTTCATCATCTCAAGGACCATTTTTGGAACCTTCCATTATTAATGGAGACACCCTCTCCTCTAGTCATCTAAATGTGATCCAATAAGTACAGAAACACTGAACAATAAAGCTGAAACAAGGATAATAATTAAATGGCCAATTGTCGTCTATATTACTGTATACAACTCACCTGTAATCGTAAAGCAAAATGGTAAATACTGCATCACTGTCAGACAGACGTTCAAAGGCATAAGTTTTTCCCTATTAAAGCTATCAAAGTGATACCTATTTCAACTCGTGAGTGTTCATATCTTGTTGCAATAATATTTCTGAATATTTTTTTTGCCATATGGATGTGTACCGGTTGATATTAATTTTGATAACCTTTATTCTATCTTAATTTTAAAAAGCATGTACAGAATGAAATCTCTGATGTAGATCTCATTTGCAGTCCCCAAAAGAAATGAGATAATGAGTTATGGATAGACAGACAGACTGAACACACCTGCATATATCGCGCAACATTTTGAGTTTCCTTCGCCAGCTAAGCTTCTTCTTCTGACCACTTAAATGTATCAAATAATACAAGGATCCCATCTCCATGTATTCTGTAACCATCGACAAGCGTGGAGGCTTTGTGCATGCACCTAGAAATAAAATAACTGCAGAAAACATGATCAATCTCAAATCAGTAGAAAAGAGAGGAAATTATAAAATATATATAATAATCTTGCATAATTAAATGTAGTACCATTTGGATGCCGAATGCGGCTGGAAACAAAAAGAGACAAAATAATCAGAAAAGTGTTTATAATAATAATAATAATAATACATAAAAACAGAACACAACAATGAAGCTGTCACTGAGGAAATACCTAAGAATAGATATCTCATTACAGAAGTCTTCCATGTTCTCAGTAGTAAGATCTTGCTCTAAAAAAACCTTAATTGCAACATCTGTTCCATTCCAAATGCCACGAAAGACTTCTCCAAAGAACCCTAAAAATGGAACAAGCAACCAAATTAATCTCCATGAGTTATCTGCAATTTTATGTTTTTCAGAACGGTGATCTAGAAGCTTCAATATGTTCCGGGGAAACTGAGTCTTTCCTTCTATTATACCTTACATATTTCAAGGATAATGGACACACGGCATGTAACAATGTAAGAGAGCAGACTGAAGTTAAAAATCGATCTCAGGCAATTACCATAGTTTATTAATGAGAGTACGAAAGATCATAAATGATCAGCAACATTCAACAACTCTTCTAAGCAAAGGTACCTTGTATTATAAGAAAATTTTCTCCTACTTATGAAAAACTCACTAGAATCTGCGATCGAGTAAAAGAAAAACAGGACGTATGTACTAATGTGTTCATGAACTTCAACAATGTTGTAAATCTAAGAGTTACCAGTGCATTTCACTTTTTTTCATACAGCAAAAGTTACTAACCATATTTGAATCAGATGTCAATGTAAACACTTTAGTTTGGACTTTAAAATTTTATGTTGGAACACTCGGTACCACAGTACAGCAAACAATAATTTAAAAAGAAAGACTAAATTCTGCTTACTACCCTGTACTTTTGGGGTTTCATCAATTCAGTCCTTAAACTTCTAATTTAATCAAAAAAGTCCTCGTACTTTCCAATCTCATCAAATCGATCTAATCTATTACCAATCCGTCAAGTGTCTCCGTCAACTTGCTAACCTGGCAAGTGCAGATCTGACAGATCAACTTGTGAGACCTTCTCACAGAGAAACTTCCCAAAATACCTCATCAATTGTGTTTTTAATGACATATCAACTTGACGGATTGGTAACAAAATGGATCGATTTGATGAGATTGAGAAGTAGGAGGACTTTTTTGATTAAATTAGAAGTTTAAGGACTGAATTGATGAAACCTCAAAAGTACAGGGTAGTAAGCAGAATTTAGTCCTAAAAAGAATCACAACTTCATGAAAGAAATGGTCTGAATCAAGCTGGAAGAGCAGCTAGATTTAGAAAATAAGCAGACGGCAGTGAAGCTTGTTATAAAAATCTATTCTCACCTATTCCAACACGAGTTCCAACACTCAGTTCTGAGAAATCTATGTTCCATTCTTGGTAAGGCAATAGAGGTTTGTTATCAAATGTGGCGGATTCAAGAATTCTGTTCCATGTTGAGAGCAGTTCAGCACTTCTCGTGAATTCTGATAATCCACCCCTCTCAGATGTTTGGCTCCTATACTGATGCGGAGATGAAGGTAGTGATATTGCTTTCTGAGTACTTATTTGGTCCTGAGGAAGAAAACATATAAGCAGGCTTCAATGACAACTTCACCAGAATCATCTTGATCAAAGTAGTGTATGCATGGCAGTAATAAGTAAATGAAAGTCATGGAGGAATCTGGGAAGTTGAGATAACTAGTTTATGATATATTTCTAAAAAGAAACATAATTACTCTGTGCAATCTGATAAGAATAAGAATTATGAATGCTTCTGCAATAGATAATTTGCACATTTGGCAAGGCATGTGATTGCCATAAGCTTACTTCCGTGTCAAATTTAACATTATTTCTGCTATATCACATCAAAATAATAATGGCATGTAGCCTATGCAATCTGCTAAGAAAATTGTATGGTGTGATTTTTTTGAACATGGTCAGCCATTAGCTTTCTCCACCAAGCCCCTCACCCCTCATCCAAAACTAATTACGCAAGATTTAAAACCTCTTCTTTCACATACACTCTCGAATCAAGACAATTACATTTCCTATATCTTTTAGAACATAGCAGAGCATTGAATGATAGTTTCAAAGTAACAGCACTTTTCTGATGTTTATTAATTCATGAACTAGATGTCCAAGGAAAAGAAGATAAACAAAATTTGACAACTCTTCCTAAAATTAAGTGCCTTGAAGACATTGTAAAAGAATTAACGAAAGACAATAACATTTAAATTTTTATTTTTTTCCTTTTGAGGAGAACATGAGTTTTAAATATCTTACACGTGCATTTTCCATGCTATCTGAAGTATACACACGTAAAGAAAATAGCGTTTTAAGATTCAAAATCAAAATTTTACCGAGGATCATGGACTTCAATGAAAGATCATTTCCAATGTCAATCTTCATGCCCACAACTGGGTCCATTAATTATCTATTTTTGCAGTCCCTTTCATTGGATAATATATTAAAACCTTGGCCACATAGGATGCTATTCAATTATCAGTACTGAATTTATTACCAAATATCAGAGATAACCAGCGTATAAACTTTGTTCCCTATTTTTGGCTTCTTCATTATTATTTTCGGCAATAAGTGTTAAATGCGGACCTAACAAATCTCGTAATTTGATAATGGAACCACACTGAGGAGTTACCTACTCCATACGGAAATTCCCAGATATATGGTAGTTTACAGGAATAGCGTAAAGAGCGATTGGAGATCTAACTCAAGCTTTCCTAAAACATAGTAATATACCAAAACTTATATGCATTCAGTTAAGTAAATTCCAAGCCAAAATTTTTAACAAAGAAAAATAGCAAACCACAAATTTAGACATCCAGTTCACATAGCTTTAATGAATCACACACACTTTATTATTACCTAGCAAATATACCATATGTCTATCAAATAAAAGCATAAACATTAGAAGAAATAATTTCAATTAGAATATTGATATTTGTCGATACTATGTGTTTATCGAAGTATCATACTCAGAGTATTATGGACCAAGTTAAAATAAAGTCAGCACAATGAGTGAAACATACATTATTCTGAAGATTATTTCTGTCATTTGGAGATTGGCAGAACCTCTCGTCTCCCTGCTCCCTTAAGAGACGATTTTGCTTCAATGTTTCATTCATCGCACGTACAGCCCTGATGTATTTGATTGGGTACCCAGTTATTGAGTTATACAAATATACAAATCCAAAAATCAGATAAAACTGTGCATAGACTGATAAAAGAAGTCATAACAGACAATCATCATGTACCAAGTATAAGGAGCCCTCTGTGGTTTAAGCTAATTTAATTGTCAGTCAACTCACCATTGTTTTATGAGAAGGACGAAAAATAGGCCATGGACTAAAAAGGTAGGAAGGACAATTAGCAAACTACTATGGACTAAAAAAGGTAGTAGAAGGCTAATAGATTGAAGAAAAATCAATGGATGTCGCCACATGAAAATCAACATCCATTGATCAATTATATATGATCCTAAATGGCTTAAAAGTTCCTAAGTTGGGCCACTAGCTAGCTGATATTGGTTTTACAGCATGAAAGTGAACTAGTACTATTAGAACATTTCGGCATCATATCAGGCTATCAGCTCAGTTTTACACTATTACTTTAAAACCTTTAACTGATGCTATAGTTTTTAATTAAAATTTCTGTCAATCCCTCCCTTGCTTGTCTATCCTTGACAAGAGTACTTCTGACCCAGTCTTAATAATTCATGGGGGGGCAAGATGCAGAAACCTTCGCCCACAAAGATAAAAATTTGATAGCAGCCTATAACCTATAAGACTCTAGAGATCCTTTATAATGACCATATTCCTTGATGGATTATTTCCATGGCTCCGCTCTTAATGGTGAATCCATCAACTAGTCATGAAATATAGGTGGCTCCAAATGCTCTTATGCTCTTACAGTCATGAAATATCCAATCTACAGAGCACAACGGTAAATATTCGATGCTCCTAAATTTAAGAAAGAGGGCCTAACTTTCTGTGTAGAAAATTGTTGATAAATGTTTAAACTATTAACAGCATTTTGCCTCATGACGAGCACCTAGTGATGTTAACATCAGCAATTATATTCCAAAGCACCCAGGAATACCAAAACGAAATATAGATGTTGTGGGTAAGAAAGGATCTGATGTGACATCATCTTTAATCTAACAACATACATGTTCAAAATGTATATTCTATATACGATAACAAAACCAGAAACAAAATCTTCTCTTTATCAATGAACCATGAAAACTTCTACTAAAAAAAATAACTTTCAGATTCGACCAAACATTACATTGGTCTTAAGTTCTAACAAGCAAAATTAAATGGAAGATGTAAATCAGATTCTAACAGTATAAAGAAACTAAACATAAGAGACACAGAAGGAGACTAACAATCTATAATGAGGTAAACACTACTCTTGGAAAACATGAAATAAACATCAACCTTACGATGTCATCACCAATCTCTGGAGTAATACTAATGCTTCTTCTTCTTAATCTACGCGCTTCTGATGTTGATGCACCATCTGACCTGTAGCTACAATCAAGAATTGATGACAGAAAAGTAAATAAAAGAGAGTAGTATTCAGTACAAAATTCAGCATATTATCTACACCAGACATGATATAAATGGTTTTACTTAACTATCCTATTGACGCGAATTTCCAATGCTTTAAATAAGCGGAATATGTGTCAACATTTTCAAATCTAATTTACTTCTTGTATGACATATAGTATAGATGTGATGACCATTGATCTACACACCATGTAACCAAAAATGCCTGCTTCCCACTCCCACATCCCCATAACAAACAAAAAGGAGAAAGGTAAAACGCTACATTAAGTATTGGTAATCAGTTTGACCCAAAAAAAGCACTCACAAATTATAATACCACCATCCACCTCTACACCTAGCCAATCTGGTAAACATTTAGAAAATGAGGCCATGCATGTTCTGTGGTTTAAGAATAACACCCGGAAAATTACTGTGTATTCATTGCCTTCAAATGCAACAAAAATTTGGATAATTAACTAAAGCATCTACTTATTATAAGATCAATAGAGATGAAACCTTGATTTAGGCATGTCATCAGCATAGTCTCTAAGAGACTTCCTATCACCACCGAGCATGGACCGGCCACGTGCCCGAAAGGAAGGATGTTCTGGACTGAAAAAAAAGTAAAATGAAAAAAGAAAATTACAACAAACAAATAAGTGATGACATTGCTTCAAGAGGACAGGAATTCAGAACAACTTTAATTATCCTAGCCAGTTCAACACAATTCCATTCACAAATCATACATACATACTAAAACAAAGATACATGTGAAATCAAACTTAGTTGGACACAAAAAGTTATACAGATCCTGCATGTAGGCATCTCTATATGTTGATAAAAGCAGAGAAGAACTCCATAAGCAACAAGGACAGGAAAAAAAAAAGAAAACAACCATGAAGTAGAAAGAACAACACTGCCAACTCTTAAGCTGAAGCAGACATGACTCCAAAAAAACTGATCCTAGCACACCAAAAGAATTTTGAACTGATAATTGAATTGGATGTAAAAGTTATAAATTTCCCACATGCAAGGATCTCTACATTTTTGAGATGTTACTTGATAGAAGTGCCCAACAACTCACAAGCAACAAGGGAATCAACATTGAAGACTAGAAAGACCGACACTACAAACTCTTAACTGAAGCAGGTAAGACTCCCAAGGAACCTGAGGCTACACTACAACCTGCAATCCGGTCAGTTCCTCTGATACAGAAGCCTACATAGGTGCCATGCATATTACACTAACCCAAAGTTCTTCTAACCCTTCACCTCTGCAATCTTGATAATTTTATCTATTTCTCTCCGTCCAATGACCATATGACAGTTAGCATGCTACAACCACATAGAACCTTAGTCTTTTTACCTATACCGAAACCAGATCTCTTTACCTTAAGCTGGAATCTTCCTTTCAACCCAGCATACCTCTCCCACAGACGTGAAGCAACTTCAGACTGCACAAATACATGGCTGCACTATCCCCTCCATCTTACACAGAACATACCAATGGGAAAAAAGAAAAGCATTTGGTCTGCTTCACAGAAGAATATCACAGGTATTAACCCTCCTAACCATTCTTCACTGAAGAATATCACGGGTATTAACCCTCCTAAGCACCACCTGCCAGCCTAAGATCTTGATCTTTATCCTAACAACTTAGGTGGTTTATATTTCCCGCTTCTGTCTAAATGTGTGATTCTTTTTCCCTGTTTTGTACCTTCTATTCTTTTTCCATGTTTTGTACTTTTCATTCCTGTGTTTGCTACTTTTCTTGTGTTCCACTTTCTTTTTTTCCTGAAGCATCTATTCTAGGTATAGCTCCAATAAGAAAACGAACAGCCGATCAACACCTCAGCTCAACTGAGAATAACTTACTTCAAAGTTTCTCCAGGCCATCTATTCTAGTTAGGCATCTTTATTTATTTTTTCTCTGGAGCAAATTATATATGCTGAGGTATGCATGAGCTGCTATCCGCACCAGAACTTTGACTTTAGGAGAAAATTTTGCTTTCCAAATCAGTCTTGCTTATTTCTAAATCCCATGTCCCATGTGAAATTCAAACCTCGGGCACAGAACTGAAGCTGCATACTAATCTGACAAGTAATCTTTGGAAACTGCCTATATGCTCTCCATCTAGGATAAAGACTAGCTAGTCTGAACATCTTATTAGCAAAGATTGTAGAACACAAAAAAGGATGGCACCGTATATCCATGATAAAAAAAAAAAAACTTTAAGCATAAGTCATCTATACCTCATCAAATTGACTCATGCTTTGGGTGCTCCTCCAATCCAATATCTAAAGAACTCAAAGGACCCAGAAATCCACACATTAGCAGGAATTTGTTTTGTAGGATATTAAAATTCTATCCCAAAAGTGTGCACCACCACATGCCATGTAAGAAACAATATTACCAGGCAGATAACCATGGATTACTAGTTTGAGTCGAAAATTGGCTAGTCATACACAGTCTGACAACCAGTAAGACCCAGTTTTGAAGCAACCACAAATGCTTCTTTGGCCAGTGTCATTTCTACTTGCAACATCCATAATTCTCTGCCAGGTTCATGGGACCTTTATGTCAAAATCACTACTTTGACACACAATTTATGAATGCATCAGTTATAGGCTTATGTCAAAATCACTACTCTGCCAGGCTTATTTTCTTTTACTAGAATGAGTAATGCCATCTTTCTCATTCATTCTACAGCAAAACAAGTAAAACCAGCATCAGCTAGTTAATCTATGCTAGATTGTATCATATCATCTGTGTCTCATCCATTAGTACGACACTTCTTGAACAGAATCCCATTTTCACGACAACATAACTGAATAGAAAACTTAATCCTACCACCCACTCCTAAACTGAACTGAAGGATGTACGAAGGCAAACCTCCTTTTTCAGGTTCTAGAAGTTATTTAAGATACAAATTGAGGATGTGAACAACTCTGTACACTCAAGCTCCATCAAGTCAATTATACTCATGTGGAAAAATAAAACGAAGTTTTTATCAAAAATAAATTGGTGGTCTTTTGACACTAGAGCCACACCAAACCAAGGAACCTCGCATGAAGGACAATAAGGAGTTCCGAATTTTTCTTCAAAACTAAGAACACCAATTTGAAAGACACGAATACAAAACACTATTGAGATTAAGAAGAACCTCGAACTAGCGGTCCGCTGTTCAGCAATGGCCTTTCTCCGGCTACGCCGCCAAAAAGTAGTTGGAATGTTGGGTTCACTATGTGATAAACTGAAGGATTTGAACAAATGGTGCCGTAACAAACATTTCATAGTCAGCATTTTAGAGGTTTCAAATCAAGCAGATGACCAAATAATAGAATAAAATCATGGAGGGGAGGATACAAAACACACTTGATAGGGAGGTCATAGCAGAAGTCATCAATGAATTAAAATTGAACTTGTCAAGTCGGATTATGTAAATTACCTCATTTTTCTATCAAAAGCAGTTGTAGGTCGCAACATCATATTTCGCAATGAAGAACCTACTACATTTGAGGGAACATCAAATCTTCCACGGAACTGAAGGCTCTCATCCTTTTCAGCACTACAACAGAAGAATATAAAATAACTACATTACAACTTTGTACACTACGCCTTGCATCAATAACATCAGGCATCACAGGTTTAAATTTCCAAGTTCAATCAGCCAGTCAGCTAACCTGTCAGGATCCACTCTCTCTGGAAATCCATAAAGAGGACTGTTTGGTTCTAGTGGTGAATCACAAGAGTCATTTTCTGCAGAATCACTTTCCCCTGCCGCAGATACATGGGTCATAGAGATTGCCTTGGTTGAACGGGGAATCAGCTGGCCCGGGAATCGCATTAGGTCGACCAACAGTTCAACAGAGTTCAGCACAACTATCACCGACAAATGCTTATATGAGTCCGCACACTCAATAGTCCCATCACTAGGCAAACCCTGAAAAAAAAAAAATTAAATAAATAATTTTAAAATGCCTTTCAGATAGTAGCACTAGTAATAGCAGTGACAAGAAATATAGCATATTTTGATTAACTAAGAGAATTATCTAAAACTTACCACCATTAATCTACTTTCAAGTCCTACAGCATCTGCTAGAACTTTGAATAAGATCGCTCGAGGACGGCATGAGCCATTCCGGATTTGCCCCAGTAGCTGAACTCCTCTATTGTCAAACATGTGGGCGGTTTCTTCCAGTCCAGCTTTTGCTGGACTTTCTGAGTTTGGCCGTTTATAAAAATCTGAGACCTGTGCCATTTATAAAAAATTTAAAAATTAAATAAGCAGCAGGGCTTATAATAATATTGGGTTTAAGCGACTCAGTTTTAACCATCATCTGCTTTTAGCCTCTGTAAACTAAAGAAAAATTGGATACGTATGTCATCATGACTCATCTTAATTAGCATCACAGATGATCAATGATACAACATAGAAGTAGCAGTTGTTGACAATTAAAAACATTGCATGATACACTATAATTGAGGTTAAATGGAGATCTTGTTGACACATGGTAGCTTAGAAAAATATTAAATCGAAAATCAAATAACATGCTCACCAATCCAGCAATCTTTTTTATCATTGCATGCGGATTCGAGTTCAATCCTTTCACTAGTGCCGAAATCAGTTGCTTCAGCATGGACAGCTTTTTGTCTTTTGCAGTATCTACGAGAATGATATCGCCTTTCAAACCCTCTGCTTCCAAAGCATGAAGCTCATCAAGAGTAGGAATATCATCAAAACCCTCCTTGAGCCTTTTCTCCTGTACATTGACATACTTATTCAACTTCAATAATTAAACAGCCAGTACTGGTAAACAAGTTGAGATGAATTAATATTAAGTCATCAACAAAGCCAATAACTGGATTAGTAGTGCAAAATCCAAATAGCATCATCATATCCAATCATCAACAATATAGCTATTACTTATATGCATTGTTACTGTAGTTTTTAGAAAAGGCAAGAGACTGATCCATGTTATATCCTCAATTTTAAGCAAAGGGAAAAGAATCAATCAGATCATTTCTTAAAAACTGTTTCAGAAAACATCACAGCAAATGGGGTACCATTCAGAGTATTTAAGACGCACCAAAAGTTACAATCTATGAGAACGAACCTTTCAGTAAAGATAAAAGGTCAACCCACAGTGTAAATATTTAAGTACAAAAAAAGTAGGAAAAACAATTATTCTGTATATGTGTGTATGTGTGTGTCTTTAAGACAAGATGTAACAGGAAGCAACGATGACAGCCATAAATTATGATTTCAACAAATAACTATTAATTACCGCCAAAAATTGAACCTCACCGGAATGACAGAGTAGAAACCATTTGGAATTGGTTCAAAAAGCATTCCTGTTTGCCATAGAACTTGTGATGCTTTCTGAGGTGAGAACACATCTTGATCCAAACTTCTAGGAGAATCTGTGTTGCTCAAGGTCTCTTCTTGAGAACCCAAAGAAGCAGACCCAAATCTTTCCACAAAATCTGATGGCCACCATGAAGCATTTGAAGTCCCTTGCTCTGCTGGCCCAGCATCGTCTCGTGCATCCTCCATGTCTTTATATATTTAAAATTCAAAACCATTTCGCCCCCACTTCCTACCCCATAGAAGATGTCCTCAACCTAATACTAAACCTTTAGACTCAAAACAAAGAGTTACAGAATTCAAATATACTGACTTCTTCAGGCTGGAGGCCATAAGACCTGCAAATATAGCAAAGTCAAAATTTGATCAAAGACGAAATAATCTAAAACAGAATGGCTAAATGGGCAAAGCACCATCAGAAGAGCAAAAATTAAGCAACTCACTCAACTAAGGGTTTGTACGAGCTGGCAAATTGCAAACTCTACTTAAGAAAAAATATTTAATGAATATGGTAATTTGAAAGTACTGATGAAGTATAACAGATAAAGAAAAGAAAAGTAGACATAGCTAAACAACCTGAATACAATGAACCAACACAGAGATTAAACTCTACTGGAAATTAGACTGCTTGATTTCAGTAGCTAATAGAAAGAAGAAAAGGGAGATAAGAAAAAGTTTGATTTCTTTTCATTCTGTCACTCAGTACATTTACTTTTGCTCTTTACGGATTCGTTTGTAAAGTAAATCACAAAAAATTAAGAGTTACAAAAATTTAACCAACTAGGGTTTGCACACACCAGTGACACCACCCTCTGAACAACACAAACCCTAAACTACTGCTGCCCTACAATCAATCAGAATATAAGAGAAAGTGTAGTCCTTGAAAGCCACCAAAACAGAAACTTAAAGAGCTAAATCGCCTGAATGAAATCTTCATACCTCCTGATGTCCCAAAGCAAACTATAAAAACTTGTGTATGATTAAAAATATTGAATAATTGTAATTTACTATAAGTATATGCAGTGAATATATATATATATACACACACACACACACACATATATGTACAGAGATTTTTAGGTCCGAACGTCCGGACCTTCCGGATTCGCCGCAAACGGCTGCCTCCGCAAGCAGACGACGGCGCGGATGGTACCGGCCGCGCTCATCCCCTCCCGGCGCTCTTGTCTGTGTCGGCCGGAGCTCCAGCGCAGGCCCACGGCGGCCGGAATCTGGAAAATTCAAGTTTCTGGGCAGCAACAAGGAATTTTTCAGATTCCGGCCCCCGTGGGCCGGTGCTGGAGCTCTGGCCGACACAGACAGGAGCGCCGGGAGGGGAGGATCGCGGCCGGCACCATCCGCGCCGTCGTCGGCTTGCGGAGGCGGCCGTTTGCGGCGAATCCGGATGGTCCGGACGTCCGGACCTGAAACGGATATAGATACTTTTAACTTCCTCATACTTTTACAAGAAAATACTAAGAGGAAGGGCTCTTAAAAGGATATTCACTGATCACAACTTTCGTTCTCATTATACGTATGTTGCTGGCATAATGGCATGCATAATAAATGAGAGAGTAAGAAAAATGGAACAAGTAGGAAACTGTATACATGTGTGAAGTCAGTACGCAGAGCTAACTGAGGTAAGTGACTTAGAAATGTAGCGGAAACTAACAATCTAGATCAAAACATTAAAATTGACAAATTTTCATTAAATACGTGGTGCTTCACGGATTTCCTTTTCCATAAGTTTCCAAACTTCATTACAGTATTATCAATCATGAAATTCAATATTACAAGAAGCCATAATGAAGACATTTGCAATAATTGTAGCATTAATAAAGAAATAGATTGTAGCAACTATTGAACTCATTTTTTTATTAGTATAAGTTGGTCTACACTTGTGATATGATCACATAGCTTATTATATAGATATGATATAGTATGAAGTTTTGGACAAAGTTTTAATTTTCTTCTATTTTCATAAGATACAGTAGCAAACAGTACGATTCCTATCTCCTAGCTACTGCCCTAGTACAATTTACATTTGATATGATCATTTACAATTCAATATCATCACACAAAGTGACAAAACCTCCACGTTTGCCATTCCTTTTATTCCACAGATCAATTAACATCCTATTTTGAAATAACTATTATATGCCCTCGTATTCAAACAAAAGAGAAGACGGTAAGGAAAACAAATCAAAGCAAGTAGGAACACTCACCACTTCTCCTAAACAGACCAACTATACCAGTAATAACACCTACATATAGAGTGATGCTCCCGAGTATGACCTCAATGGAGTTAAAAGCAACGAGCTAAACTGTTTCTCAAATCACCTCAATACATTAGAGTGAATTTTGAAAACTCAATGATGAATCAATAACATGTTCAACCCAGAATTCGAGACATAAATAGCACTGTGATCCTAGTTCTTTTTCTCACTGTCTCTCTTTTATCCCCGAGCCATGGACATTAAATGAGTGCATCCTAGAAGACAGATTTGCCTCCCTAGATCCTTGCAAAGCCAAACTTATAAGTGCCCAACTCCGAGCACCGCGATTTCTCGACTTTATAATCACAAAACCGAAAGCAAAATAGACGAAACCTACAGTCTTACACTAAGGCCTGCACATGTTCATATGAAATGATCGAAGCTTAAGCATATTAAATAAATTCGGTGCAAAATCCATCACTCCCTAAAGAACTGATCACAGAATGCTTCTCCTAAGCGAGCTCAAATCGCCACTAGAGTTACACTAGAGCCTACATTTCTATACAAATCTAAATCCTGCTTCCACTAATCAAACGAAGAACAATCAGGCATCGCAGAAACACTGAAAATTACACGATTCGAAATGTAAAGACGAAACAAGATAAGATTAGATTGTAAAGAACAAAGCTGGAGAAAGAAGAGGAAGGAGGAAATTACCGCCAGCAGATCCAAGAATTCGATTCAAGACCAGGTTTGGTGCGCAGTAACATTTGAATCTCGAATTCTACCTCATCGCGATTCTCAGCAGAAATTGCAGAGCGTTGTTGAGAGAGAGAGAGAGAGAGAGAGAGAGAGAGAGAGCTGGGATGGTGGTGTGTATAGAGTGATGATGCAAACGAGGAAGGACGGGAGAGAGAGAAAGAGAGAGATGAGGGAGGAGGAAGAAAGCGATGGGGTTTTGGAGAGAGGGAGGGAGGGAGAGAGTGAGTGTGGTGAATCACGTGCAGAGCGACGGGGGATCTGGGGACCTCTCCCCGACAGCCAGCTGGCACAGGGGCTGGCTCACCAACATCCACACCTTCATCCGCGTGAATCACCCTTTCCCTTTTTAATTCCCCCTCTCTCTTCACCCTTTTTATTTCTCTTTTTTCTTTTTTCTTTTTTCTTTTTTCTTTTGTTTTCTTTGATCGGAGAGGAGCTAAAGTAGCAAGTCGGATTCACCCGGCAGTCACTATTTCCGATCAAATGTCATGAGGGTATCCCGACTAAATCAGATTAACCTCCCGCCACAGGTGCACGAATCAAAAGACCTTTTAAATATACTGGCTACAAGTTGGTGAGAGTACGTACATTCGACCAACATTAACACAACGTGTGGTGGTTGATTAAATACTATATACTATTTTCTAAGAACTAGTTTTGGTTCATAAATTAACTATAAATAAGGTGTGTGAATCAAATTAGATATAAATGTGTGAATAAGAAGTGTGAAAGGTGGCACAAAGTAAAATGGGTACGCAACAACCACAACCAAAAGACTATGACCACCTGCATGTGTGGTTTACCAATGCAAATATGGTAGAACTTTGGTAGACCAAATCAGTCAATAACGGGGCCTAGCCGTATTCTGCGCGTGCTCCTTTTCAATTAGGTCAAGCTGATGATACTTCAACTAGAGCTTATATCAATCTCCAATCGTTTTGACAATTGAATGAGTAAATGAAAGAGTTTTATTACTCTAGTTATCAATTGTTCTGTGTGACCGGCTACTTATCGGTGTTCTCAAAACCTTATTCGTGCTTGTAGAAATTGTATTTCATTGATTTATATTTTGTGCAATTGGTGTTATATATAGGCATAACAAGCCTTAATTTGCAAGGAAAAATATATTCTAGAGGATATCTACATAAATAAGGAAATCTAGTCTAAAAGATTACAACCTGATGCTATTAGAGAACAATTAGGTTAACCCCCCCCCCCCCCCCCCCCCCCCCCCCCTCTCAAATTGGGCGGCCGAGGAATATACTTATAATTGTACGAAGACTAAACACACAACATGTTTCAACATCAAAAAGTTAACTAGCAAACAAAATATGTTAGTAACAGAGGAAATACTAATCAACAAATTAATCCATATAATTTGTTGCGAAACTAGGAGTTACCTCTTTTTGGGACTGTGTTGTTGCTTCCAGTCTATGGCAATTGATATTTCAGTTATTCAATATTCATTCTCCCATACAACTAACTCTGCATGAGTTATTTTTAGACACTGTCATGTCCAGGCTCTTAATATCTTCCAAGTTGTTGTGGTGCATCACCGTTTGCAACTTATTGTGGTGTACTTGGTCCGAACGCAACCGCTTAAGGCATGATGGAGGTAATTTTTCTTCTCTAAGGTTCCAACATTTCTTTTTAATCACCTTGAAAGAATCTGCTAGTCTCATGTTTACTCCTTCCGCATCTCGTTCAACAACTCCCATGTTTATGTACTTGGGCCTTTCTCAG
The DNA here is from genome assembly GCA_963682095.1 of Potentilla sterilis. NCBI lineage: Eukaryota > Viridiplantae > Streptophyta > Magnoliopsida > Rosales > Rosaceae > Potentilla > Potentilla sterilis. The sequence continues at coordinate 31,422,146 of OY821754.1, forward strand.
CTTAGACCTGCTGCCCTCACCTATCGGGTGGTAGTTTGGAGGCCCCCGGTTTATCCTTCGATTAAGTTTAATACAAATGGCTCTTTTAGAGACCCAGATCATGCGGGTTATGGTGGTATTGTAAGGGGACATAATGGGCGTTTCTTACATGCTTTTACGAGTAGGGCTAAGGTTCTGAGTGTGTTAGATGCCGAGGTACTAGCTTTCTTGGAGGCAATTCGCATTGCTAACCTTCGCGACTGGCACCACCTTTGGATAGAGACTGACTCAATGGTTGTAGAACACTATTTTCGGATACCTTCTTTGATTCCCTAGAGACTGCGCAGTCAATGGTTGAATGATTTGTACCTTGTTCGAAATTCTCACATCCGGGTTACACACACCTTCCGTGAAGGGAATGCCCCAGCTGACAAGTTAGCGAGATTTGGTGCATCTTCAATTGGTTCACATTCTTGGGATGTGCTACCTCAGTTCTTAGCTCCCACCTATGGACGTGACCTTGCTTCATTGCCTACTTTCAGATGTCGGTGTTAGTGTTTAAATCCGGAGGACTAAACAAGAAGCGTAATAAAGATCGATCAACACAAGGTTAAGGAACAACACCGGAAATATATCCCCCGAAAACGGAATATTGTTTCCCGTAGGCCCATAAAAGTATACTGGCTCAAACATAAGCCATACGGACTAAGGCTCAAACGCAAGGCTCACTACCTTGTCTCGCTAGTCCGAACTAAGGAACGAACCAACGAGAATATTCGAACGCCCGGCCAACTCCATTCTCAAACACGGACTTGGGGGACTACATGACCGGTGGCTTGGGATGCCAACGGGTCCGTGAACCCGCAGAACAAAGTACAAATTAGGTCCCCATTCAAGATTGCACTTGACCGGGAACTTGAGAGACTTGTTGGCGGTAGCAACAGCTAGGCTACCGGGGCCCATGGACCCGTACCAAGGCCCGGGGCGAGAGCCCATGCACCCGGGCTCAAGGCCCGACAATCCGACGACCAGTAAGGAGCAGGACGACCGACGGGGGAAGCCCGCAAAGAGCAACCCAGGAAAGTGTTTAGTTATGCAGAAGGGGTTTTGTCCCACATCGAAAGATAGGTCCAGCTCTGGGACCTGGGAACCTATATAACAGCCCAGCTACTTTCCTTATAAGGTAATCAACCAATCCGAAGTCTAAATACTTTCTATTATTAAATTATTATCCACCACCTTAAGCATCATAGTGGAATAGTCCGACCCCGATCGGACTTCCTTAATAAGCAGGATCACATCCGGAGAAGGTCAATCCGGAAGTCAGCAGTATCTGTGGATCTACGGATTTTGACACTAACAAAGCCTTTATAATGATACAAGTGTGGAATGGCAAGCATTTTATCATCATTCTATCTAGGGGAAGCATTCCTTTTATAACTAAGGAAGGCTCCCTCCTACATCATGTTTCCGATGTGGGACAAATATACATATTTACCACTCACGAAGCTTCTTGCGGAGCACGGGGGCACGTCTTCCGGATGCGGCACCGATGATCTTCCACCATGGAGAGGCAGTTGAGGTGTCGGTCTACTAGAGCAATGCCTGAGGCGGGACCCACCGCGCCGGTTGGACGGTCTACGAGGTCGTTGTGCACCATATATGTCACTAACAAGCCCCCCAAGTTTCCGAGTAAGAGGACAATCTTACTTAGGAGTTATATAATATACCGCCAAATGTAAGTGACGACCGAGTGACGTCACCCCCCACTAGTCCCCCAAGTCCGCAAGTAAGATTGGACTTGAGACTCGGGCGTTCGAATGTTCCCGTTGGTTAGTTCTTGTGTTTGGATTGGCGGGACAATATAAATAAGTGTACCTGAAAGACAATTGAGTACTTAGCCTTTGGAGTTGCTGTACCGGAAAGACAAATAAGTGACTAGCAACTTATGATTTAGTCCACAAACGAAACTGTAAACCCTAAACCCCTTTCTCGATGGAATGCCTTGGAATGCCTCAGCCTTGAGTGTTGCTGGCCTACCCGTTGGAATGCCTCAGCCGCTGTTACTGGCTTATTCGGTGAAATGCCTCAGCCGTTGGTACTGGCTTACCCTTTCTTGATGGTTGTTATGCACCACGTACATACATTTATCGCACGTTTAATTATCAATATACCCAAAGTGACTATGCTAAGACATGTCATGCATATGTGAAGCATGCTTTGCGGGATAACGAAATGGAAGATAGTACTTATCCTTGGGTAAAGTTGCTCGATGGGTGCACATAGCAAACAAACTGTTCACACACCTCTTCTTGATTATGATTTCTCTCTCTCTCTCTCTCTCTCTCTCTCTCTCTCTCTCTCTCTCTCTCTCTCTCTCTCTCTCTCTCTCTCTCTCTCTCTCTCTCTCTCTCTCTCTCTCTTTTCGGGTTTCTCTTTTCTTCTTTCTTTCTTTCTTACTCTCTCTGTTCTCTCGTCATGACCGGAGAGGAGGACGACAGGAGAGGAGGGGGAGACGACCCACATTCAGAGAGGGAGGCCTAGCGGCCCCCGGAGAGGGAGACGACCCGGACCGGAGAGGAAGACGACCCGGACCGGAGGGGAGACGACAAGGACCGGAGGGGAGACGACCCACATTCGAAGAGGGAGGCCCAGCGGCCCCCGGAGAGGGAGATGACCCGGACCGGAGAGGAAGACGACTCGGACCTGAGAGGGAGACGACCTGCAGAGAGGAAGATGAACCGCATTCGGAGGAAGACGACCCGCGGAGAGGAAGATAACCCCACCCGGAGGAAGATGACTGGAGAGGAGGACATTGGGACCGGGTGGACTCAAATGGTGGTCACCGGGAGCCGGAGCTTACCGATGGGTCGCTGACTCTTGTCTACGGGCACACACCCGAGCGGACTTTAATTGGGCCAACGGGACCTGGGTGAACAAGTTAGGTCTGCAGGGTGTTTGTTCCATAAAGTCCAAGCTGCTTGCCAATGTACTACAAAAGGTACTTGAACTGAATCACTAATTGATATCTACGGTGCGGAGCAGTATGATTATGGACCTGGAGAATATAATGGACAAGTTGCCCGTTGGCAGAGCAACACAAATTTTTGTACTGATTCCCACAGACGACACCAATTGTTAGTGTTTAAATCTGGAGGACTAAACAAGAAGCGTAATAAAGATCGATCAACACAAGGTTTATAGTGGTTCACCATGCCTTCGGCGGGCATGGCTATGTCCACTTGAGTTTTCTACTATAATTGGCCAATTAGCCTTTGTAATGATACAAGTGTGGAACGGCAAGCATTTTATCATCATTCTATCTAGGGGAAGCCTTCCTTTTATAACTAAGGAAGGCTCCTTCCTACATCATGTTTCTGATGTAGGACAAATGTACATATTTATCACTCACAAAGCTTCTTGTGAAGCATGGGGACATGTCTTCCAGATGCGGCATCGACGATCTTCCACCATGGAGAGGCAGTTGAGGTGTTGGTCTACCAGAAGAATGTCCGAGGCAAGACCCATCGCGCCGGTTGGACGGTCTACGAGGTCGTTGCTTATGCTTGGCGGTGTACCGTATATGCCACTAACAGTCGGTATGAATGCTTTGATTCCTATGCTTCATAGTTTTTCTTTTAAAAAAAGGTTTTAGAGTTTTGAGTTTGTCTGTAATGGAAAAGTTTGTTCTTGAAAGTTATACAGGCTATGGGTATGCCCTGCTTGTTAAGTGGTGTCCTATCTCGAACTCAGATTTCAAGGTGAAACTGTCTCTTCAATCTCACTTGAAGTACCAATGACATTCATGTCATCAACATAGACAGCTACAATAGCAAATCCAGAGTCGGTCTTTCTAATGAACACGTATGGGCATAACTCATCGTTCTTGTAACCCCTCCGAATCAAGTATTCACGTAGGCGATTGTACCACATCCTTCTGGATTGTTTAAGTCCATACAGTGAACGTTGCAGCTTAACTGCATAAGCACTCCGTGGTTTAAAGTCTTTTGATTTGGGCAGATGAATTCCTTCAGGAATTCTCATGTAGATATCGGTATCTAGATCCCCATATAGATACGCTGTAACTACATCCATCAGTTGCATACTCAGTTTTTCGGACACTACTAAACTGATCAAGTAGCGGAAAGTAATGATGTCCATTACGGGAGAATATGTCTCCTCGTAGTCAATACCAGGACGCTGCGAGAAGCCTTGCGCCATGAGTCTTGCCTTATATCGTAAGATCTCATGCTTCTCATTGCGCTTACGAACAAAGACTCACTTATGTCCGACATGTTTAACACATTTAGGGATCAATTCAACAGATCCAAAGACTTGCTTTTTATCTAATGAGTCAAGTTCTGCCTGTATTGCTTCTTTCCACTTCGGCCAATCTGCTCTTTGTTGACATTCAGTCACTGAGCGTGGTTCAACTTCATCGTCATGGATACATGTCTTGTGCGACGGACTAAGCATATATATCATCGATGTGTTGAGGCTCTATCCACTAAGAGACACACGTTATTCAAACTGAGCGAGATTTCTTTGTTCTCTGGAGTCAACATTGGTTCTGTGTCATCCCACAGAAATGATTCAGTTGACTCATGGACATAACTATAGTCAGAGACAATCTCATGCGATGGATTCGCATCGTCGATGATGAGAGGATTTTGTGCCTTCGCTCGCTTCTTTCGAGGGTTTTTATCTCGAGAATTCTTCCCCCTCTTCCTGGTGGGAGCCGAGGCCGAAGCTGCTGCCCCTTCAAAGTCCATCAAGGCACCGTTGCAATCCGATTCAACAACAGCGATGCCACGGTGTACGATGGCGCCGTCGCCGGCGTCACCCTCACCTGAGGATATGCCGACGGCACTAGGTCTTAGGCCAGCCAAACCGGTCCCGTAATTTAGGACCTCCAACCTTGCCGGTACGTTTGCAACAGGTACGTGTGATCTTGTTACTTTCGCTATATCGGTGAAAGCGTCGGGCATCGATTCCGCGACTTTTTGAAGATCGATAATGCGTTGCACTTCAAGCTCACTTTGAGCAGTGCGAGGATCATGAAGAGACAAATCGTTGGGGGCACACCATGTCAATTCCTGACGTTCATTCGGAATGAGTGCATTCCTATCTCCCCCTAACAACGGGAAGTGTGTCTCTTTAAAGTGACAATCTGTGAATCGCGCAGTAAATAGATCACCGGTGGTTGGTTCTAAGTAGCGGATTATCGTTGGCGAATCATAGCCGACATAGATGCCTAAATGGCGTTGTGGACCCATTTTGATACGCAAAGGAGGCGTAATTGGCACATAAACTGCACAACTGAAAGTACGTAAGTGCGATAGATTGGGTTCAAAACCAGTTACCATCTGGTAGGCACTAAACGCATTGTTGGCAATGGGTCGAAAATGAATAAGCATCGCTGCATGCAGTATTGCATATCCCCAACCAGAAACTGGCAAATTGGTTCCCATAACCAATGCCCTAGCCACTAGCTGGAGTCGCTGAATGGTGGCTTCTGCAAGGCCATTTTGAGAATGAACATGAGGAACAGGGTGTTCGACTTCAATCCCAATGAACATACAATAATCATCGGATGCTTTGGAGGTAAACTCGTCAGCATTATCCATCCTCATAGATTTGATAGGATGGTCAGGGTGGTTAGCCCTTAACTTGATGATTTGAGCTAAAAGCTTGGCGAATGCAGCATTTCTTGTGGACAACAACGCGACATGTGACCAACGCGTCGACGCATCAACCAGCACCTTAAACTGCTTAAATGGGCCGCATTCTGGTTTGATTGGTCCACAAATATCACCTTGGATTCGATGTAAGAATGGTATATTATCAGTTGAAGCTCTGCCGAATGAAGGACGAGCATGCAATTTAGCAAGCGAGCAAGCCTTACAGAATGAGCGATGGGCATTGGAAATTGCCATTGTGGCATAAGAGGATACATGTGGTGACGCCCCATGTCCCTGTGAAGGGTGGGACGGCACGACGTGCGGCGTAAAGGCCGCTTCCTCATCCGCCAGGTGCGCGGCCCCGAAACCCTGTGAAAAGGGGGGGGGAGGGGGGCGGTGGCGAGTGTGGCGTTAAGGTCACGACCTTGAGGGGAGCTTGGCTCCTGCATACATCACGATGTTGAGTTGCGGTAAGAGGTTCTTCCAATCGCTTTTTCGACTTGAAAAATGGATGTCCATGTGAGTTCTTTAAAATCCGGATCATCATATCACGGCCAGAGTGGCCTAGTCGAGCATGCCAAAGCCTATAATCATTAGTGTCACAAAAATTATCAGTGACAGTATATGATTCGAAGACACGGGCTGTAGTGAGATATAAGTCATTGTCTTCAATGCACGACATCTTCTCTAAGATACGGCGGCGGCCGCGTTCTTGAGAAGTAATGCATAAGTATTCTTCACCATTCTCAGCATAGGTATCCAAGTGATAATCGTTGGCACAGATATCCTTAAAACTCAGCAGGGTTCTATTTGTTCTCGGCGCATAGAGAGCATCAATGACATTGATAACGGTACCATTTGGTAACATAAATTCAGCGGTTCCTCGCCCTTTGACAACCGGCGAGGTACCTATCAATGTTGTCATAGATGAATGATATGGCATTAAATCCGTAAACAACTGCCTATTCCTTAGAATAGTGTGGGTAGTTCCACTATCAGCTAGACACTCAACTTCTCCACGAGACATCTACAAAGAGAAGAAAACTTGGGTTAGTTTCTCGGGAGAATAGTCTAATCACTACGCCGTAGGATAGAGAAAGAAAGGGGAATAAATCTCATCTAGTGTATCACATTGCATTTGGACATTATAACGTCGACTAAAGTCGGAAAATGCAAGGTTGAATGTTACATAACCAAGCAATCATCATCAGAAACCAAAACGAAACTGAGGTTGCGCACATTGTGGTGTTGAACACCTTTGGTAACTGGAATAAAATGAGGACAAGCCTCTTAGGATTGGTGTTAAAACACCTCTCGGGCTGCACACCAGCCGAAGCTGTGGATGTCAAAGACACATGGTGTCGTGGCACCAGAGTGTGGCGGATGCCGAGCCTACTTCACCTTGATGGACCGATGGTGGCCCGTTCGCCTCCTTTTAGGGAGTGAGCGTAGGTGGGATTATAAGTCCAAAATATAGAGCCTATGTGACCCAAATGTGGCGTCACAAGAACCACGTGAGTTATTAATACACGAACCTGATTGCATAAAAATATAAAATTTCTTACAATATGGGAAAACAGAGAAATTTTATTAAGTGTCAACTTGAATACATCAACTTCTAATTCCAAAATAAACAGACTAACAAGAGTCATAAAAACATGGTGAATGCCATTACAGTACTTGATAAACTAGAAAAGTCAAATACATAGACTAATCAAAATCCAGGACATCAAGAGTTTGTGGTTGCGCCTTTGGAGAATCCACATGATGAGCATAATTTGCGTCAATCATCTCGTCCTCAGCATAATTGCTTTCTTCAGACAGAAACCTCTTGTACTTCTTGTAGGCATTTAACATATCCTTACTAGCTCGACGATCGCGATGGTAGTGTTTGGAGGAACCACACTTGTAGCACGGAGCAAATTGGGCATTCCGGTCATTGCTATGAGGTCTAGGAGGGTTTGGTACCGGGCCTAGACGCGGTCTGTGGCCGGTCCGGCCTCCCCCTGAAGGTGGTGAGGCTGCGCCACCTTCTCGCCTCCAAGTATTGGAGCGTCGTGTCACTTTGTTTCCAGCATTCTGATGTCTTCCACGTATCGAATTGTACGGGGCATTGCGGCCTTTATTTTTCTGCTTTAAAGCCTTCCCATAATGAGCCTGTGGTGTTGGAATTGGTTTTGTACCAACAGGTCTCTGGCTACTATTGAGCCTAATCTCATAATGACGCTCTTTTTTAACCAATATTGACATAAGGTCAGCGAATGTCCTGATTCTTCCTTCATCAACTGAGATTTTATATTGATGTCCAAGGACATCGTAGGCCATGGGGAATGTATTAAATGTCTTCTCCAGAAGATCTTTATCGGTTTTGATGACGCCAACCGTGCCAAGATCCGCCTGTAGACTGATAGGAGCACAATGTGCGACGTTATTAATGTGTTATTATCCCTTATTTATGCTTTGTTAAGTCTATTTAGAGTAAGATAGAGTCATAATTTAGTTTAGTGTCATTTCGGAAGAGTTTTGGAGAAATGTGCTTAATAATTAGAAAAATGACTAAATATAGAAATCTGAGGAAAAAGTGCAAAATATGTTGTTTTCGTGATTTTGAGGCCTGTACTAAACTGACCTATCCTTTTCTAAATTTGATGAAATTTGGTATGCATATAATTGGCAAGCTAAAGTATATTGTGTCAAAATTTCAGATCAATCGGAGTTCGGAAAGTCACCCAAACAATGGCTACAACTTGGCAGTTTGAGCAAAGATCACCAGGGACTACCAGGATTTTCCTGGGACTGTGTCCTGACTTCCGGAATTTCTGTGGAACATATCGCTTAAAACTAGAGAACATACCATACACCTTTGGAAAGCTCTATGAGTCTAGTTTCTCTGAGACTTGAAATCGCAGCAAAATCTTTCCTGAGCAAAACGTTATGCCGGTTTGAATGTACGAAGGTCAAGTCTGCCGAAAGAAGAAAACCTAAACCGAGTTCTACATGGATTTGGCTTACGAATATGGACTGAATTCCATCATTTGTGCAAGATTTTTGGCTGAATTAATTCATGGAAAACTTAAAGAGATATTGCTCAATTATTCAGTCATTATCTTGGGAATTTTCAGCAGAAAATAGAGGAAGAAAATCGCAACAAATCTTGATTAAATTCGGCAGAATTCCTGTGCACGTCATCCAACTTCCACGGACTCTCCCGGACAGCTCACAATGAATCAGAGTTCGAGCCTTATATGGATAGAAAGCTACGGGAGTCTAGTTTCCAACCCAACTAGAATAACCTTAATATCTATTTTCTAGAGAAAGATATTCTATAATCTTTACTCGAAGGTCAAATCTGCCAGCAGGATAAGTTTGAGAAAAACTAGATTTTGTGAACCCTAGTTGCTGCCACCCTTTTTGCCTCTATATATTGGACGATTTTTACACAGAAAAATATCTCTCTTCTCACACTCAAACAAAGCCGAAACTCTACCAAAATAATCCCACAAAAATCCTATACATAAAATTGCTTTAGCCGATTCCATCTCACCTTCACCAAGCTTCAAGTGTTCTTCATCATCAAGTCATCCTTTGCCGATTCCTCTCAAGGTTTTGTTTAAAGTGTGATTTACTCATCTCTCATAGCTTGTAATTTTTTGTATAAATTCAATACTTTGTCTATGAAGATTGAATGGATGGTTGTATTTTGTTTTGGTTTTATGTATTTAATATTGGATTTCCGAAACTTTGTTATATGTTTTAGTTTTCTTCATATTTTATTTCGTGAACAGTAACTTTGATTTTATGGAATTGTGATTTAGAGCAGTAATTTCGTATGAATACTTGTATAGATTTGATTAATTTTCATGAGTTCGTGCATCACAAATTGTGTGCTTGAGGGCTGACTTTGTGGCTTCTCCTTAGGTACCGATTTTATATACCAAAATAATTTATATTGCATCATACGCGAAGTTGTTGTGATTTAGGTTGTTTAAATAGGGCGGCTATAACCATGAAAATTTACATGTTCAAATATGATGAGTGACGCCATTACATGTTTGCATGTCTCCGATTCGGCTTACTGTGCTTATGTGCTTCTTGTGTTTAATTTCTACGCGAAGTGTCTTTAAACCGATTAGTACCATGTTTAGGATTATACGCGAAGTTAATTCTAAATACTTGTGAAGTCTTAATGATTAGATGAACCGCGAAGGGCTCTAATTAGAATTGGAATTGAATTTGTATAAGTGTTGTATGAAACATTGCTGCCGTGTGTCATGATTTTGTATTGTAATTGTTTCTGAGTGATTTTCGTGCCAAGTTTTGTGTGTGGAGATGATGATCAAATGTATATAGTAATTTAAGATTTAAATTCAGTAAAATTCAGTAGGTTTTAGATATAATTTCCAAACCCCAATATGATTTTGTAATGCTTTATGTGATTGAACGCCCTTGATTTCCCCGGACTGAACGATCCCTACTTGTCATATACTAACGATGACACAAGAGGGTAATATTTGTATGAAGTTGTTTTGCAGGTACAATGTGTTTGGATAATAGCTCCATCATAGACTAATCATATCCTGATTGTATTTGTCTACTTTGTCATAATTCGAGAAACAGATTTGTTCCCATTTAAGGGTGAACTCTGGAAGAAGCCTGTCATGGACATTGTTAAATCGCTGTTGGAGCGTGTCCCATAAAATTTTGGGATCTTTTACCAACAAATATTGTCGCTTCAGAGTCGGGTGGATATGGCGCCTCAAATACACGAGGGCCTGAGCCTTGGCATGGTCCCCAAAAGGGGTGGTGGCGGCTGCATCAGTTAGAAGGGCTAGAAAGCCTTTGCTTTGGAGAGCAATTTCAACATCGAAAACCCATCGATGGTAGTCTTTGCCTTGAAGATCCAAGATCTCAAAATCAGGGCGTGACGGTGACGGTGACGACGACGACATCTACAAGAGAATAATACATCGGATTAGTATCACTTGAAACAGATACTATCAAGTATAGATTGGAATTAGAAGGGATATATTCGGTCACATGAAAACTAGTTTCGATGTGAAAAAATTGTTTTCTTTTGATGCATAAACCGGCGGTTTCATACCGCACCTTCAAACAGTGGCGTACTCAGACATCCACATAAGCATCTCTTTTTCTTTTAATTCCGTTTTAACGTGATTCCCCCAGGACCATCACTTAAAACTGCGACCGTAAGGGTGATGAAATCCTCATTCTAGGTCTCATCGGCGATATAAGAATGGCCGGAATCGGAGTAGAAGAAAGGCTAATAGTGCCCGATATAATATATTTATAGTTCAAAAGCAGGAACTTTTATAAAAAGTTTACCTTTTGATCAAAGGAACAAGAGCGTAAGACTTGTTCTTCGACTCTTGTCTGGTTCTCGAGCCTCTTTTTACGCGAGTAATTTGGAGGAGCCGTCTTGAAAAATTGATGGCGAGCTAACAGACTGGCGAGCGAGCAGGCTTGGCGAGCGAGCGGGCTTGGCGAGCGAGCAGGCTGGCGAGCGAGTAGGGTGGCGAGCGAGCGGGCTGGTGAGCGAGTAGGCTGGCGAGCACGCAGGTTGGCGAGCTCTATGTTTGTAAGCTTATAAGGTCAAGACATATCCAGGAAGTTACGGAAATAACCTTCCTACAACAGAAGGGCCAATTTCATGTCATTCCATAATTTTTTTTTAAAACAAAAAAAAAGAGTTAATGGGACAAAGCTAGGCTAGTTTGTTTTCAGTCTATATAAAAGGAACATGTAAAGGGATAGACTAAGGCTCTAGGGTTTAGAGAGAGAGAGAGAGGTCTGGTTTCTGTAAAGAGCTCTATGTTTGTAAGCTTATAAGGGAAAGAAATAGGCTCAGTGATGGTGACTGGCGATGCCACTTATAGTAAACTCTACAATTATTTACATGACAGCTCTAAATAATATGTTATTTTATGAAAATATGAGGACTAAATATAGAAGAAAACTCTATGATTTCAAAAAGAAGATTTAATTTAGTGTGTATTGGAATAGGAGCTTCAGTTGTCTTATCTAATATTTACGTTAATTATTATCACATCACATGACGATACATTAATTGTCATCATGCCATATAAAGGAACTTTTATTTCAGCTTTTAATTAAGACTTAATCTTGTTTTTTTTTTCCTATGTTTTGGTTGAATTGCGAAATTTGTGTTTTTTTGTTAAAAATAAATAAAGTAGAATGTGTTCAAGGAAGGTTAACTCCGTAACTTCCGTGGTGTGTCTTGTCCTAATAAGACTTGTAGTCTAGATACTCTATTAGATAGGGAATCCCTGTTCGCCAGGGATACTTGATGTAATGCCTATATAAAGGCCTCCTTATCAATGAATAAACACAGAGAGATTTATCAATCTATTTCTCCTACAACACGTTATCAGCACATTGCTCTAGCCTCCCGTCTGATAGCCCTAGAAACCCTAATTCCGAATTTTTTTTTTTCGAAACCCTAACCTACCGTCGGCCGCCGATTCTTCTCTTCGGCACCGTCGGCCTCTTCTCAGCAGCATCTGCGCTGCTCGCCTGCCGCTTTGTACCTTCGCGTACTACTCCTCCTCTGCCTTTAGGTAGACAACCCGCTCGCCAGCAGCTCTCCCTTGCGTGCTACTTTTTGCACGCATCCGCCAGACGATCAAAATTGCTCGCAAGCCAAGCAAGCGATCCGCGAACCCTTATTCGTGGTTAAGAAGAAATCAAGAAAAATCGAAGAAAACAAGCTTCCCCAAGAGTCAAGTTTCGTTTGATCAAGCTTCTCTTGAAGAGGTAAATATTTTTATAAACGTTCCCGCTTATGAAAATTTCAATAGTTGGGTTTTGTTTTCTCTTCCGGGACCTTTCCGTGTCCCTGCTTCTTCATCCCGATTCTATCGCTTCTCGGGACGGCATACGGGGATTTAGTCACCCCGGTGCCAACGTTTATTGGGGTAACTGTGATGTTACCGGCCACCGTTATGCTTGTGACTGTGATGTCACTGTGAACCATAACGTATTATTCTTTTTTGGAAAGAAAACAAAGGGAAGATATCGATTGTGACTTGAAGTCACGTTAAGCATCGATTTATGTGACCATGACATATCTTGGCACTGTTCTAAAAGAACAATCAAACTTGATTAGTATTCAAACATACTAACGTCTCCCTGTTTGTGTTCTGTAGATGGCTGACACTCAGCGTCCAGAATTTGACATCTTGGATGTCCAAGGCAAGGAATACAAGAGGTGGGTCTCAGATGTTGAGAACACTTTCATTGGTAAAAGATTTACTGCCACCATCAACCCTCCTGAGGATGAAAGCTTACACGCTTCTCCTGAACAGAAAGCACAAGCCCTGATGTTTCTCAGGCGCCATATCCATCCAACGCTCAAGAAGCAATACCTGAGGAAAACTGATCCCAAAGAGCTATGGGATATCCTTAAGGACCGCTTCGACAATGTGCATGACGCACAACTCCCAGACCTCATGTCTGATTGGGAGCAAATCCGCTTACTGGATTTTGATTCCGTCCAGGAATATCATCAGACTATGCTAAACTTGCAATCTGATTTGAGCTTTTGTGGGGTCGAAAAGACCGATGATGATATGATGGAGAAGACTTTCACGACGTTCCCAGAATCTGCGTCCATGTTGTCGCATCAGTACCGCGATCTCCGCGAGAAAGGCACTATCAAAACCTTCAGCGATTTGATGAATGTCCTTCAAAGAAAGGAGAGGTACCATGAGTTGATTCTTACCACCAATAAGAGGCCTCGAGGACCGAAATTCATTGCGGAATCTCATCAAGCCCGTGGTAAAGCTTTTAAGCAGAAGCATCAACCTCATGAACGTCAAGCACCGCCACCACGTACGCCGAGAGCAATACGTGGCGGACGAGGAGGGAGAAGAGGCGTCGGCCGTGGCCGACCGCTTTCTTGGACAAGGGATGATGGCAGAGCCGCCGCTCCCAGAGGGAGGAACAGTTTTGGTTCCGGTCCCAGGCGTGGTGGCCATCCGCCGAACAATGCTTCGGCTCCTTGCTTCAAATGTGGTTCTACGAATCATCTCCAACGCGATTGCATAGCAAGCAGAGATATTCAAGCCGCTTACAAGAAACACAAACAATACATAGAACAAGAAGCACACTATGTAGGAGACTTTGAGGAAGAAGTATACGATGAGGAAAATACGAACTTCGCCATCGATGACTTCCAACCTACCAAGAAACGTAGGACTCAGGAGTATGATACTCCAGACTATGAATAAGTATTTGACTTAGGTCATGAGATACGTGTTCAAGTTTGATTTTGATTGTTATTTTGACAGAATAGTCAATAAATCACGACTTTGTTCGATAAGTCGTTCTATTTAGAACAACCTTGATGTATTTTTGAGTTGTCATCAATAAAATCTATCTTATTCTACGAATGATTTGAGATTTTTACATCCCTGAAAGCAAAATTGGTTCAATGCGTCCAATTCTCAATGGCATAATCATTTTGAGTTCACCAAAATTCTGGTGATGTTAACTCATATCCGAAAAATCACAAAGACAAAAGGAGAGATCCGCGATACGCCATCCGCGAGCCACGATACGCGAGCCGCGATACACGATCCGCGATCCGAGATCCGCGATCCGCTATCCGCCAACTTGGTCGCGATCCGCCAGGCCTCGCTCGCCATGTCTATTCGCCAACTGATCTGAGATCCGCGATTCGCCAACTTGGCTGCGATCCGCCATGCCTCGCTCGCCAAAGCCCATAAGCGCTTGGCCGCGACTCGCTAGGCCTCACTCGCCATGGCCAATCGCCAGCTTGGCTCAGCACCGAATCCGGTTTTTTGAAACCAACAATCGATAGCCTATCGAACAAATGCAACTTTTGCATCAATGGCTCGGCAACGAAGTGTCTTCGGACTCGCCATGCTTCGGATTTAGCTCAACCGTCGCATCGCATTGCCTCAATGCCTGACCGACTCTCACCACTCGCCTTGCTTCGGCTCGGCCTCTGGGTCGCTTTGGCCTTACCACAGCTTCGGCTTTGGCTTGGCTCCGGCCTTTGCCTTGGCCTCGGTCTTGGCTCGGCCATGCCACCTACGACGGTGTCCGGTCTCAATCTCTGAACTAGGCTATGATTATCAATGGTGATACTCGGTGATTAAAATGCGGCTTATATCTTTCTCTCAAGTTTTGTCGTTGCCATGGCTATGTTATTGGCCTTAATGCACTTCATTTTGTGATGATATATTGTCTCAGTACACTTACTTTAAAGTGTTCGCCAAAGTCTAAAGTAGACTATTGATTCAAGTTACATTGTTTTTGTAGATGTATCAAGGCGAGATTGAGTGTTTGTTGGATTGTGCAACAACTCACACGATTCTGAGAAATCGGCAATTGTTTTCGGATTTTACGCCAAGCGAATCGTCGTTATCTACGATGACAGGAACTGGACCCGTAATTAAGGGTCGTGGCACTGCTCAATTCTTACTGCCAAATGGCACTGAGATTCGGGTAGAGGACGCCCTATATGCGCCTAAGGCGCCAAGAACCTTGCTAGCTTTCAAGGATGTGCGTGACAATGACTATCACCTCAGCACTTATGTTGAAGATGGAACTGAATATCTGTTGATCACCTCCACTCAATCTATGCGCACTCGCATTGTGGAGAAGTGTAAGCGAGTTCGCAATGGCATGTATTTCACAACCATTCGAGCCAACGAATCTCATGTTGTTATATTATGTGATTCTGATGCTTATAAGCTTTGGCATGATAGACTCGGTCATCCGGGTCGTGATCTGATGATCCGTATTTTGAAATGCTCCCACGGTCATCCATTTTTCCGATCACAAAAGCACAGAGGGCGCCTCGGCCTCGGTTCGGCCGTGCCGTCGATAGCCGCCTCTCAGCTCCAAGGAGAGGTTCGGTCCCCTCCTGCTTCTCATGCTTCTGTAGCGATGTCTAATGCTCATCGTTCGTTTTGTAAAGCTTGTTCACTAGCAAAACTTCAAGCAAGACCATCTTTTGCTATTGATAATAAACAGAATATTCCGTTTCTACAACGAATACAAGGTGATATTTGTGGACCTATAACACCAGAATGCGGACCATTTCGATATTTCATGGTTCTGGTTGATGCATCAACGCGTTGGTCACACGTAGCGTTGTTGTCCACGAGGAATGCTGCATTCGCTAAACTCCTAGCTCAGATTATTAAGCTTCGGGCTCACCACCCGGACAATCCGATTAAGTCCATCAGACTGGATAATGCTGGAGAGTTTACCTCAAAGTGTTTTGATGACTATTGCATGTCAGTTGGGATTGAAGTTGAACATCCCGTACCCCACGTTCATTCTCAGAACGGTCTTGCAGAAGCCGCTATCAAGAGACTACAGCTTGTAGCTAGGTCTCTTGTCATGGCCACAAACTTGCCAGTTTCGGCATGGGGATATGCAATATTACATGCAGCTATGCTTATTCGTCTACGACCCACAGATAGCCAACCATTTAGTGCGTACCAGTTGGTAACTGGTTACGAGCCTGATATTTCGCATCTGCGTACTTTTGGTTGTGCCGTAT
Organism: Potentilla sterilis; assembly: GCA_963682095.1. Taxonomy (NCBI): domain Eukaryota; kingdom Viridiplantae; phylum Streptophyta; class Magnoliopsida; order Rosales; family Rosaceae; genus Potentilla; species Potentilla sterilis. The sequence continues at coordinate 31,438,382 of OY821754.1, forward strand.
ATGTGCCTATCACGCCTCCACTGCGTACCAAGATGGGTCCACAACGACGATCAGCTATTTATGTTGGATATGAAGCACCAACTATTGTCCGCTATATAGAGCCTATGACAGGTGATCTGTTTACTGCAAGATTTGCAGATTGTCACTTTGATGAGACATCCTTCCCGCCGTTAGGGGGAGATGGGGCCGCATCCGTCCCAAATGAACGTCAGGAATTGACGTGGTTCTCTCCCACTATGTCTCATTATGATCCCCGTACGTCTCAGTGTGAGACTGAAATACAACGCATATTAGAACTACAAAAGGTGGCGGATACGATGCCCGACTCCTTTACTGATATTGCGAAAGTGACAAGATCAACCATACCTGCTGCGAATGTACCTGCAAGGCTTAACATTCCTCGCCATGCGCGAGCACGCGCCGCCGGTCTCGGACCCGCAGCCCTAGGTGCCATCGGCAGCCTAGGCTCGGCACCTCCAAGTGGAGAGCCGGCGTCGACTTCGGATCCTCCTAGAAAGAGGGGGAGACCAATCGGTTCCAAAGACAATGTACCTAGAAAGAGGGCATGTGTCCAGGCACAAAGCGATCCGTTCATCATCGATACTGTGACGCCGTCACACGAGATTGTCTCCGACTATACCTATGTCCAAGAATCAACTCTGAATCATCTGGGGGACGCCTCAGACTCACTGTTGATGTTGGAGAACAAGGAAATCTCACTAAACTACTTATGCATGCACAATCTGATGGAAAGAAATTCCATGTATATCGATGATGCATTCGCCTACGCCGTTGCTCAAGAAGTTATTGACGACGACGATATGGAACCCCGCACTGTTGATGAATGTCAACGTAGGGCGGATTGGCCGAAGTGGGAAGAAGCAATCCAGGCTGAACTAGACTCTCTAAAGAAAAGGCAAGTATTCGGACCGGTTGTGCCTATACCGCCGAACGTGAAGCCTGTTGGACATAAATGGGTCTTTGTCAGAAAGCGCAATGAGAATGGCGAAGTCCAGCGATATAAAGCTCGACTCGTGGCGCAAGGTTTTTCTCAACGCCCTGGAATTGATTATGAGGAGACGTATTCTCCTGTCATGGATACTATTACCTTCCGATACTTAATAAGTTTGGTAGTCTCAGAGAGACTCAATATGCAGCTTATGGATGTTGTAACTGCGTATCTTTATGGGGATCTAGATACGGAGATGTACATGAAAGTGCCAGAAGGACTTTCGTTACCCAAGTCAAGTGAGCAAAAACCACGAAGTTCATTTGCTATCAGGTTGAGACGATCTCTATATGGACTCCGACAATCTGGTAGGATGTGGTACACACGGTTAAGTGATTACTTGATTGGGAAAGGATACAAGAATGATGAGTTGTGCCCTTGTGTGTTCATAAAGAGAACAAGTTCAGGATTTGCCATTATAGCCGTCTATGTCGATGATATGAACATCATTGGAACTCTGAATGAGATCAATGAGACCGCTAGCTATTTGAAATCCGAATTCGAGATGAAAGATCTGGGAAGGACTCGGTTTTGCCTAGGCTTAGAACTAGAGCACCGAAGTGGTGGAATTTTTATACACCAGTCTGCATATGTCCGAAAGATGCTCAGGCGATTTAACATGGACAAAGTTATGCATCCTACAGGCACTCCCATGGTCGTTAGAAGTCTGGATATCAACAAAGATCCCTTTCGTCCGAAAGAAGATGACGAAGAGGTCTTGGGAGCTGAATATCCATATCTTAGTGCAATTGGAGCTTTGTTATACTTAGCTCAGTGTACTAGACCAGACATCGCTTTCTCTGTGAACTTGTTAGCTAGATTTAGCTCTGCGCCAACACAACGTCATTGGGTTGGAATCAAGAACATCTTCCGATACCTTAAAGGAACCCTTGACATGGGCTTGTACTATCGATACACTCATCAGGATTCGACACCTAGTCGATCTCTTGCATCTAACAGCACAAACCATGGCTCGGATCGCCATCCGCCAGCCATATCCGCCAAGACTGGCTTTGGTTCATCCATCCGCCATCTTGCAGCCATATCCGCCAACTTATCCGGACCCGCGGATGCTAAGTCGTGGTCCCGATACGGCTTTGGCGATACCCCCTCCTACTCAGATACACCAAATGATGTGATGGTAGGATTTGCTGATGCTGGATATTTGTCAGATCCACACAAAGGACGTTCCCAAACCGGTTATGTTTTTACCATTGGGAATACGGCGATATCTTGGAGATCAACCAAGCAAACCCTTGTTGCTACCTCCTCGAACCATGCTGAGATTATTGCACTACATGAAGCAGTCAAAGAATGTATTTGGCTTCGCTCAGTTATATCTCACATTCGAGAGTCTAGTGGACTTGAGTCTACTACGATGGGACCAACTTGCATATTTGAAGATAATGCAGCATGCATTGAGCAGATGAAGTTGGGATACATTAAGGGTGACAATACTAAACACATTTCGCCTAAGTTCTTCTACAATCAGCAGCAGCAAGAGACTTTGAATATTCAAGTGAAGCAAGTCAGCTCAGAAGAAAATGCAGCGGATCTGTTCACCAAGTCTCTACCCAAATCTACATTTATGAAGCATGTAAAGCGCATTGGAATGTGTCGCTTATCCGAACTCGAAGACTGATTGACTATCAGGGGGAGTTCTCATCTAGACTTCAGGGGGAGCCTAGTTATGCATGTCTCACATACTTGTAGTTGGTGCGTTGTACTCTTTTTCCTTAGACCATGCTTTTATTTTTGCCCAAGAGGTTTTTGTTTGCTGGCAAAGGTTTTAACGAGGCAACGGTTCATGCACCATTGAGGACGCGACACAAGGGGGAGTGTTCAAGGAAGGTTAACTCCGTAACTTCCGTGGTGTGTCTTGTCCTAATAAGACTTGTAGTCTAGATACTCTATTAGATAGGGAATCCCTGTTCGCCAGGGATACTTGATGTAATGCCTATATAAAGGCCTCCTTATCAATGAATAAACACAGAGAGATTTATCAATCTATTTCTCCTACAACAGAATGTTATATTAGTCCTTAATTTTTCTATGTTATAACACATGAATATATGTCAAGAAGAAGGTAATTAAAAAGGTTAAAAAAACGTACACTTTACGTACAAGTAATGGCAATTTCTGATAATCCAATTAAAATTATATTTAAAGTGCGAAAAATATTCAATACAAAATAAGAAAGAGATTTGAAATTGATAGATATAAATCATATGATGCTAGCCAGCCTAGGATTCCTCCCCGAGTAGCAATACAAATACATTGTTCAGAAAAACAAAGTAGCAATAGAAAACGATCCATACCCTTTCTTTTATCTCAGCATACATCAAACTTACCCTCAGAGTGCCGGGTACAATGAAGACTCACTAGTAGGGTACGGTTTAGGGTTTCAAGAGCAGTTTGGGATTTTAGGGATCAGGCAGAGAACCACCACTTATTCCCTGAACGTTATGCAATGAACCGTTGGGTAAAAGCCTTTTGTTTTTGGCTACTGCTCTTTGTTATCCCCTGGGTAATATATGCATGGTCTTACAACTTTCACCGCTATGGGAGAGACACCAATGAGGAAACGTAACTTTGACTCATTTCCCTTCCAAAATTTCGCATTTTGAATTTTTATCCGGCCTTTCCATCATCTTTGACAAACCAACGACTGGTTGCCAAGAGATAACATAGTTCAATCCCAACCATAGGGTTTGGGCATTGGACTCCTTGAAATTAACAACACAACCTATTCAGTTGAAAATGTAACTTGGAATAATCAAAAAGACCATGGGGTACGTATTGTTCCTAGCTAGTTAGCTACTTAGACACAAATACAGGAATAAAACTTGGAATAATGACCATTTGCACAAAATATGGTTTTTTTTGTCCAGTCCAATGTTTATATCCCAATCCAATGAATCTTTACAAAATTACCTAATAACCCTATAATAAAACACAACCCTATACTACAACCACAGCTCTCTCTATATCTCTCTTTCTCTCAAGCCGACCTGCGCTCCAACGACTCCCTCAGACAGTGTAGCGTCCTCCTCCAATCCCTCTAGCAGTCTGCCGCCGGCCTCGACACCTCCGTCCTTGCCTCCCTCGCCTCCGCCAGCCTCGACAACTCCGTCGTCAAAGACATCTTACCTCCCTCGCCTCCGCCGTCTGCAAGAATCTCACCTTCGACCTCATCTGCTCCACCTCTGGGACAGCGTCTGCACTAGCGTCCTCATTCCCCTCCGACGTCCCTCCCTTGGGCTCCTCTGGCTTTCTCTCCTTTCTCTTCAGCACCCCACCCGACCGTCCTCCTAAGCCTAAGGTCCATGCGCCGGAAGGAGCCGCCGCCGTGGTTTCCTCGCCTCCCAGGCCACGTGGCAGGCCTCCTAAGCCTAAGGATCCGTTTTTCCCGCTCCCAATTGCCAAGAGCTCGACCTCCACCGGCTCAGGCAGGCCACGTGGCCGCCCTCCGAAGAAGGCCAAGACTAGTCCGACCTCGACTCCGACTTCGGCTCCGGCGAGTGGTGCTCCTAGAGGGAGAGGCAGGCCACCGAAAGTCAATCCCTCCGTGGCTCTGGTGGTTTGCTGAGCTCACAATGAGAGAGAAACAAGGAGTGTGTTTAGGTTTTAATTTTAGGGTGTGTTGAAAATTAGTGTTAGGCTAATTCATGGTTTAGCTTCAGTTGTGTTTGTTTAATTTTACCTGTGTTGTGTTATGTGGTGGTGTTTATGGAGGTTAAGGGTGGCCAGAATTCTAATTTTAATCAGTAACTTGGTTACTGTTATTGGGGGTCAGTAACATGATTACTGAGAGTCAGTAACATGCTTACTGGGGGTCAGTAACCTAATTACTGGGGGTTAGTAACTTGATTATTGGAAATCTGTAATCAGCAACCTGATTACTGGGGGTCAGTAACTTGATTACTGGAAATCTGTAATCAGCAACCTAATTACTGGGGGTCAGTAACTTGATAACTGGGGGTCAGTAAATTGATTACTGGGGGTCAGTAAATTGATTACTGGGGGTCAGTAACTTGATTACTGGAATCTGTAATCTGCAAATTGCTTACTGGGGGTCAGTAACCATCGTCCAATAACCTGATTATAAAAATAAAAAAGAATATAAAAAAAATCCGGCGAAAAAAATTTGGTGACCGGAATCTGGCGATCGGCCATGGGAGGCCGGCGGAGTTGGGTGACTTTTCGGAAAAGTTTCTTTATCTTCCACTTTCTAAGCACATTATAATTCAAAAATCTGTTAGATTAGACAGAAGAACAAAAAAAAAAAATTAAAATTGTACTAGGGGTCAGCAACCTGATAACTTGATTACTGGAAATCTGTAATCAGCAACCTGATTACTGGGGGTCAGTAACTTGATTACTGGAAATCAGTAATCAGCAACCTAATTACTGGGGGTCAGTAACTTGATTACTGGGGGTCAGTAAATTAATTACTGGGGGTCAGTAACTTGATTACTGGAAATATGTAATCTGCAAATTTCTTACTGGGGGTCAGTAACCATCGTCCAATAACCTGATTATAAAAATAAAAAAAAATAAAAAAAAATCCGGCGAAAAAAATTTGGTGACCAGAATCCGGCGACCGGCCATGGGAGGCCGGCAGAGTTGGGTGACTTTTCGGCAAAGTTTCTTTATTTTTCACTTTCTCAGCACATTATAATTCAAAAATCTGTTAGATTAGACAGAAGGACAAAAAAAGAAGAAAAAAATTAAAATTGTACTAGGGTTGAAAAAGATTTGTTCAAATGGGCAATAAAGTTGTTACCTTATGTTTAATAGGGGAAAAAAATAAAATGGTCATTGTAATGGATAATGAGGAGGCCAAATTAGTACTAAATTGACATTTTCTAATAAAACTTTCACTCCACTTTTGTGTTTGCACAAATGACTTGGACGTACTCAAGCAGTGACTGTTATTTAGAACAACTGCATGCATTTTGAAATGCTCACAAATTTGTTTTCTTGAATGTAAAAATGAGTTATTTTCATGTTGATAATTTTTTAAGATGGGATGAGATTGACATAACTCACAAAATGCGAAGACGAATGACAAACTTCTAAACCATAGTGGGAATAAGAATTGAAATGTATGTAAGAACTTCTCCATGCCACTTGCTTAGCAACAGTAAGAAGTACCTCCATCAAATTTTTACACTGCTAGTTTTGTATATAATTAAATACCAAAGTGAATGGAACTTACACAATAATATTACAACACCACCAGTTCATTTCCCCTGATGAGTTATATATAAGGCCAACATGCAGCTCTTCATTCTTATTTCACCCTACACTACGTTTTTTCGATCCTCAATGTGACTTCATCTACAAGTAATTAATGTGTAATTGTTACAATTGACCAATTTGAACTTCAAACTCGGTTTCTCTTGGACAGAAAACCTTTAAAATGCAAGTGCCTGGATATTTTTTTTTTCTTTTTTGCTTAACTTTGGCAGGTAGACATGTAATATATATATATATATATATATATATATATATATATTATGATTATTGATCAGTAATATTCATCAGTATTGGATCAATTTTGGATGATCAATTCTTTAGGTTTGAATTTTAGCTGAATGTTGTCATTAATATTCAACTAAATGCTTTATGAGCATGTAATCCTTGTTCAATTCTTAAAGGAATAACCAAATCTCAAGGATGATCCAGTTGGCAGCTGATCCTATGTCCAAATTTTCCTATCCCTTTCCTTGTTTCCCTATTAAATCTTGACATTTGACATTTGTTGCTTACTAAGCTTAACAGCCACTAACTCCTGCTAAACCCCGTTAAACTCAACAAACTCATCTCTGATTTGAAATAACGAATTTGTTTATATATATATATGAGAAAATACACAACGTCCACAACATACCAAAATTCCGATCTAAGATTAGTGCCTCTTGCATGTGCTCAAGGGTAAGCATGTTTATATGAATATGATTCAATAACATCATAAATAAAACAAAGCCCAGTCGATAAGGGGTTAGTGCTGCAACAAAACCCAATCGATAAAGAGATGACGATGGAGGAATGGAGCAAAGAATTGAAAACCAATGATTAAGGAAATGTGAAAAGTTGTGAGAGAGGATGAAGCTAAAAGCTGGGTTTAAAACATCTTTATGGCATTGTTGGCATATATATCCGAATACATTTGGAACAGATTAAGAAGCATAATCAAACTAGGATAGATAAAAATTACTAAGCGAATAGATATCATTATCATTATCATTATCATGTTCTATTGGTGCTCGATCGTGAGTGCCCAAGATCAACCTGGGTCAAGTTCGGAGACCTTGAAATAATCCGACCGACTCGACAAAGCTCCGTCTTTGACCTTCGCCGACCTCACAGGACGGCCGTGGAGGTTCAGCCACTGCTCGCAGATCATCGATATTGGCTTTTGATCCATCTCCGACAGCTGGGCTGAATTTTAAGGAGGATTTGATCTGGCTATTGGACTGTCCGAACAAAATTTTCAAATTTCATGGGACAATTGGCCTATATATTTTTTGTAAATATTAATTAATCATTTTAAGTTAGAGATGTTGGGTTAGAGTTGAGTTAGAGCTTAACCGGGTTAGTAGTGTAGTTTGTTAAGTTTAGTAAACAACAAATGTCAAATGTCAATATTTAATAGGAGGACATGGAAGGAAATAGGAAAATTGGGACAGAAGATCCGCTGTCATCTAGTTAGTTAATTGTTAGAGAAATTTCCATCCTGTCAAATGGATTGCCGTCAATTAGAACATATAAATAAATGCATCTCATTTTCTCTATTCACACATTAATTTTTCTCTGCTTTATAATTATTTTAGTTTGGTTATATTATTTTTTATAAATTAAACTACCAACCTTTTCCATTTGTTCTTTGGCAAATCAATCAATTATCCCTAGCCTAGTTAGACTGTTTGGGCATGCATGGAGAATGATGGGTGAGCATTTGATACTGGAAATCCGGTGGTACGTACTGGAACCCGCGCACCGTATCATACCCATTTAAATGGCCACAGACAAGGGACAAAGGAAGTGAATATGCATTAATTAAGTTGAGTGGAATAATTGTTTACACCGTAAATCACATATGCATTTCCGGTTTTCTCAATTTTTTTGTGAATGTGATCAGGTAGCAGATGCTCTTGCCAACTTTGATTTTTTTTCAAATGATGTGACTCGGTGGGATTTACCTCCTGTTTTTATTTTTTCTTATTGTCGTAGAGATTATCTGGGACTTCCTAATTTTTAGTTCCTCTAGTTTTGCTTATAGTTTGATTTCGTTTTTGTTTTCTTTGTCTGTTGGGGGTAGTATTTTTTCAATCCCTCATTCCTCTCCAGGGCACTGTGGAGTTAGTATGAAGAGGAATTAAAACTCAGGAAGTTGAGTACCTAGAGGAATTCTTCCTGACAAGTTTTACCTGGAGGAATTACAGAGGTCCGAAACTCGGACAGCTTGGCCACAGGCTAGGTCTAAGTAGATATGGCCAATCGTTATATGTCGATGGATGACATCTTAATTCGGTGTGCCATAGTGGAGATATGCGACCGCATCTGCAACTTCAATCGCAATCTTTAGCTTCACCTGTCATGGTAGTGATTGAATGTGACCATCCCCATTGATGGAGAGCTTATTCACTACGTGAGTCAAGCACGTACTTGATTCAAAAACGTTAAAAGATTTTGGGGAAACGGCTTTGAGTCAGGCGTTAGTCAAATGGGTTTGACTGGGTTAATTGGTTTTCAGAGCGTCACACCCAACCCACGTGAGGTTTTCTACCGATTCACCAATTTCCCTTAAACCTCTGATTTAAATCGGAATGACCAAGTCCATGTTACAATCTCAAATAACTTGTCTCTCCAAAGTGGAGCCAACGTCAGTCTTAATGATGCAGCGGAAAGTATGGGGGCTAATAAGCGTTAAGCCCTATAAAGATGGAGAGTTTACAAGCGATAAACTCTTGAATAGAAGTCTGGAATTAACCAGAAAATAAGAGAAAACTCTCAATTTGATTGAATAATAATATGATTCTAATTATTTCTATTACAAGGTAGGAGGTGCCTTATATATAGGGCACAAAACATAAACCTAATACAACTAGAAAACATAAACAACAATATTTAAACTAGGAAACCTAATTAAATCCAAAAATATAAATATTATCCTAAATATATTATATCCCAAATCGGATGATTAGGAATATATATTTTGGCTTAAATCTGACAGGGCTCACTTAAGTGAGTCTTGTAGATCTCGTCGTTCCCTATCTGGAAATGTATTATACGTCCCAAACGGACATTCTGGCCACAATCTACTTTAAATCTAATTCATCGCTGATAATTGACTTTTCGCACGAGTAACCTGAAAAGTTCAAAATAACAACTTCTTCAATATTCCAACGGCTAGCAACTTCATTATACGTGAATTACTAATTTTCAACTCATTCTTCTTGATTCTACGCCGCTTCCATATTTTAATATTTTTCTCACTAAATTGGGCTTGTTCCCGTCCTACATCACTTAACGTTCACTGTAAAACTCAGAAGAGAGATTTTGATGGTCAGGTGATCCCTTATAGATCCCACTTTGAATTTGTTTTCTCACAGACCTTTATTCGGAGGGAAACAAGAATGGATTGCGATTTCCAATGGGATGGTCCAGTTCACTGCATTGTTGCATACAGACACAAAACAGGAAGAAACAAATACTGTAGATAAGGAGTTTGTCTTTGGGCTATAGAGGACCATGATGCTTGTGCTAATAACTACGAACAAATGCAAACGGTTTGTTTTCCGTGGGGGGAATAGTTATTCAGTTCAACATACATGTACTTCATCTTGAATAATAAGTATTAAAAGAACTGTTTTTGTTCTTTTGTTCTATGAATTGGCTCTTTCATAGGTACTGTTTTTATGATTCTTAAGGTAGAATATGTTGATTATTGAACACTGCTGCAGAAAAAAGGAGACAAGAATGAAAATGAAACAAGAACGATTAAATCTGTTCATCCACCAAAATATATCATGGTGTCATTTAGCCAGCTATATCGTTGATGATCATTCTGCAAAACTCAATTTCCTGCTGTGTCGAATATGTGCATGATTGGGAGTGAGATAAAATACTTAATGGGAGAGCAGTAAAGAAATTAATGCTTATTAAAACTGATCACAATAATCAATTACCGCTTAAACTAGCTGTTAACTTCACTCTCAGAACTGGAAACACATTCATTTTGTTTTCATGGCTATGTCTGCACAATGCAGGAAATGAATTCTGACTTGCTCTTTGCAGACAGACAAGTTATACATACAATTTATGTTAATTATATCAAGAACAAATTACTGGTAACTCTTTATAGTTATAGTATCTCGACAGTTTAGTCCTCGTGTTTTTAATTTCAACCGATCACTCTTTGTGGTCTTAATTTTCTACCAATTAGTCAATTTCATCCAAATTGATTGTTTACAATTTTCTAACTTCCTAAAATGCCCTTATATGTTGTCTTATTATTTTTCTTCTTTTTTATTTTTCTTTCTTCAAAACTAAAACCGAAATAAGACAAAAAATATCTGGGATTATGATTGTCGATCTTCAATCCACTAATTTTACAATTGCAAACTAATTGCAATCGGAGAAAAAAAAAATACAAATTGATTTGAAACACACTGCTAATAAAATTAAATAACATTACCATAGTCACGATAAAATAAAATTCTATCAAATCTCAATTATATCAAATTACACAAAAATGAGATTAAAATAATTCTCATCATCATCCTTAGCATTAAGTACTCTCTAAGCTCCGACGAAAAAAAATTTATTCTAGTATCTTGTATAAATAATTATCATTTCATATAATTAAGCTTACAAACAACACTACTACACTAGACTCAATTATTATTAATTTTTTTTAGGTCAAAAAGGCTCAAACTTAATTATGCTATCTAGCCTTCCATGTTCAGTTGTGTATTATTTGGTTATGGTTTTGAAGAAAAAGAGAAAGAAAATAAAAAGAAAAATAATAAAACAACATCGTACCTAAGGGTGTTTGAGGAAATTAGAAAATAGTTAACATCTATTTTGGACAAAATGGACCAATTGGTCGAAAATTGAGACTATGACGAGTAATCAGTTGAAATTGAAAGCAGAAGGACAAAACTGTCGAGACTCTAAAAATATAAGGAGTGACCAATATTTTGTCCTTATATCAATGAATGATGTTAAACATACTACTTTAAATGAAGAGATGAGCTTGCAGCAGCCAACTGACTCAACTGAATTAAGGGGTCGTCTACAGTACCTTAATGTATACCATATCCTTAATTTACAACTAACTGAACAAAATGTACCATTTTTCTACACTAAATTTACAACATTGACAACAGGTTTACTACATATGTTTTATATATTTACATATAATTAAACCAATTTACCACATTGACAATCATTTGTTCATAAACTTGTAAATATGTCGTATGTGAAGTAATTACAATTAACAGAACTGTAATTATCCAAAAAATTACTCTATTTACCACAGTGACAATAAAACTTGTCTTCGAATTTGTAAATAAAGGTATCATATATATGAGGGCACTATAGAAAATTCCTTGAATTGAATCATTACAAGGAGTCCAGGACATAACTTACTTAAATTCCAAATGATCCTTATACGAGCAGTAAATAACTTCAAGAGCCTTAAGAAAAAAGCTTCATTATTTAAAAAAAAAAAAAAAAAAAGAAGCTTCATATCATGAATCATAAATCATGAACAGAAATTAACTATACTGAAACAAATAGTCTAACTATATAACCAGCAAACCACATTTTTAAAGTCCTACTGCCCAACATATAAATAAAATCCACAGATTAAAACATCCTCATTCTTCATGACTGACTAATTGTATGAGTTCCTAAACTCGCATTAGTAGCATAATACAAGTCCTTAATGTGAGCCAGAATAGTCTTTAAAGAAAAAAAAATTATATAAGAAGTAACTACACTGCAGTCCAACTATAGAAGGGCGACGAGCAAACTTCAGGATTCAATTAAGTGAAGACACTCTACAGATTGATACTGGAATGTCATAGACAATCATAAAAGGGTTTTCTATATATTTTACATCAAATCCAAAACACATATATATTACGTTTTTGATTTTCCTAATCAAGAACAATAAAAGAGAGATAAATACGGATAAAAAGTAATATAACTCACCATTTATCTATGAATCTTCTCTGTAAGATTGCTTTTATACATGGCAGTTCCAGCTTTTGATATCATGTAAGAACTGGAAGTAGGCATTTCTCCAAGAAACCATAAGCAACAAAGGGCCACAGAATCCCCAGAATCCAATGATGAATCCAAGCACAATGCTAACGTAGAACCCCAATGTAATTAGACCATCATCCTCTTGTTCTGTTTTGTTCCCTTCAGCTCCACTATTGGTGGAAGAATCTTCATTTGTTGCATCTCCAGGGCACCGTAGAGTTAGAGGTGATCCACAAAGCCCAAGGTTGTCCATGTATGAAGAGGCATTAAAACTCTGCAGTTGAGTATTTAGTGGAATTCTTCCTGACAAGTTGTATGAAAGGTCCACGACACTAAGAAAGTTTAATCGCGGAAAGCTTGCAGGAATGTTACCAGATAGCTGATTTCGTGACAAATCAAGAGATTCTAAGCTCTTCAACTCTCCAAAGTCACTGGGAAGCACTCCTGTCAAATTATTTCTTGACAGGTTCAGAGAAATTAACCTCATCATACTTGTCATAGTTTCCGGAATGTCCCCACTTAAGTAATTACTCGAAATGTCAATGCTTCTCAAATGCTTCAGATTTTCACCCCATTCGATATTTATTCCTTTCCAGACCAGTTGCACAAACCCCGAGAATAGTGAGATCTTTCAACTGAGAGGACATAGAAGTGTAGGCTGTTATATTATTGAGGCAATGTGGCAATGCTCCAAATATGTTATTCTGAGACAGGTCCAGAACATGAATAACAGGTAGACCACAAAGCTTCCATAGAACTCATTAGAATGTAAGCGCAGAACCAACAACTTTGTCAGCGTTTGGCCTATCCATGCTGGTATTCTTCCAGATAATCAATTGCCTCCAAGGTCAACAACCCTTAGCTCTGTACAGTTTTCTAGAGAAGGAAAATCTCCTGAAAGCTTGTTATCCTGTAAGCGTAACAATGCAAGATTCTTTAAGTAGCCTACTGTGCTTGGAATCTTTCCAGAGAAACTATTGTTTCCTTAATTCAAGGACAGTGTTTTTGTCCAAGAACTAAGGCCCGTTGGACCGGCTATTTGGGGAATAGTATATTCAGAGCAAAATCTTTTCCTTATTGGAATAGATTTCGAGAATATTTGAGAATCCAAGTTAGAGTCAGTTAAGGAATTATTGTCCTAATTGACTAAGGGGTTCAATTACCTTGATCCTCAAGAAAAGAGTGTTCTATGTTCTCTATATAAAGGGGTACAGGTGTACGAGAAAAAAGGAGCCTCCTCCACACAAAAACTTTGCACAACGCAAACCCTACGCCTCTCCGGAGCGCGCTTATTGCTTCCCTGCACCAAACTTAGAGTCGCAGCCATGCACCAAGTTTCGGTCGCAGTAACAACTATCGCTTCCAGCATCCGCACATCATAGCACACTTGCACCAACCTGAGCTGCACACTTGCACCATACGTACAGAGCTGCCAACTGCGCCATACGTACAGACGCAAACTTGCGCCGGTTAGAGCTGCAAACTTGCGTCGTGTATGTGTTCGCTGAAGCACCCAGTGTCAGTCGCTACACCAGTAGCAAATCGAGTCGTTACTCCGGTGACAAAACCTAAACCCAATCTGCAAGAGGCAACCAAACCTAAGCCAATCTGCAATAGGTTGGAGGAGAACCATTCCCCGCGGTCTTGAATTATTGCTCTGCTTTGCATCTCAGGATCGAAGTAAGAATTACTCAATCTGCAATAGGTTGAGAAGAAAATCCTAATAGATTTTTGTTAGGTCTTGTTCGAGCCTCTTACGCCAGCCTAGTCAACGCCCGCGTAACAGTCGATTGGTCAAGAGGTCAAGTATCGGGAGCAGACAGATACACTCGCCAGATGTCGTCTGCATCGAAGTTGTACCAACTCAAAGGTACTGGCACGCTCGCGCACATTACAAGAGGATTGAAATTGACGTCCGCCACCCCCACGTGTTGACCGTTAGCCGGATGCTAAATCCGCCACGAACAGACAGCAATCCCTGATACTTGACCCAACAACTAGGAAGTTCTCCTGATAGTAAGTTGTCAGAAAGGTCAAGATTCGACAACCTCTGAGCTTCTGTTGGACAAAAGGAAGATAAGGGCCGTGAAAACATGTTTTTGGAGAGAAGCAGGATGGCTACATTTGGAGGGAATGGGGTAGTGGACCAAACAAGTGATTAGATGACAAGTCAAATATAAAGCAGGTGCAATTTTTGGATGATAGATCAGGTAACTTCCCATGTATATGGTTGATGGAGAGATTTAATTTAACTAAGCTGGAAGATAAATTCCAAAACTCATTGGGTACTGAATCTGAAATACCTGCATTGGACATATAAAGAGAAGCCAGTTCTGTCTGCTTTTGAACCGACCTAGGGAAAGCTGGACCTATCTTGCAAGAAGACACATCTAAGAGTTTTAGTTGAAAAGGTGGATGCCAACTGAAGCTCAAGTTGAAAGACAGAGGATTGTGATCTATAGACAAAGACTGTAAACGAGACAGGTTTGAGAAGTCAGCTTCAGTGAGGGCACCAGTCAAAGAATTCCAAGAAATAGCCATATATTCAAGGCTGGAAAGAAGCCCCATTCTCTCAGTTATAGATCCATTCAATTGATTGTTAGAAAGAAATAGCAACCTTAATGATGGAAGACCAATAAAATCTGGCAATGAGCTGCTCAACTGGTTAAAAACTAAGCTCAAGGATCTTAGCTGGGAAAGTTGCTGAAAACTTTTCGGGAGCGATCCACTCATATTTGTACCATCAATATATAACTCTCTCAAGGATACAAATCTTGTAAGTTTATCAGGAAAGGACCCCCAAAATGGATTCCCGCTTAACAAAAATGACTCAAGGGTACCCTCAGAACAAGCCAAGTTTTCTATAGTAGTCTGTCGGACAATTTATTTTCCCATAAATTCAATGATTCTAAGGTGCAAATGTTTTGAAAGGATTTTGGGATTCCACCTTCTAGAAGGTTATAAGAGAGATCAAGAGATACTAGAGAAACCATATTTGCGAAAACATCTGGGATTGGACCTTGTAATTGATCTCCCATCAATCCAATATGGACAACCTTGGTACTAACATTGGCTATCCAATAGAAAATTGAAGAGTTGAGGAGATTATCAGAGAGCTCAAGGATTTGAAGACTGGTGGAAGAATTAATAAAGGGAAGTGATCTCAAATCAACATTAGGAAGATCTCAAATCAACATTAGGAAGACTACATGAAGGTAACTGAAGCTCTATCAGTGATGGCAGCTTGCTTATGGATTGTGGCCAATATACAGCCTCAGAAAAGTTCAGACCCGACATGTTTAGGTATCTCAAGGAAGAAAGATGAGCTAACCAGTCAAGATTTTCAAAAGTTGCAACATTCCATGCAAGATCAAGGGTATGCAAATCCGAGAGATTCCCAAGAATAGGTCCAGTGAAACTAGCACCTGCAAGTTTGAGTACTTTCAACCGACTCATAGAACCAATAAACTTGGGAATCGGTCCTTCAAAGTAATTGTTACTGAGGTCCAAGTAACTTAGGTGTTGCAGTTGAAGTAGTGAAGGAGCAATCACACCTCTTAAGGGAGTACTTTCAATATTGTAAAATATCAGAAGAATTATAGTAGAGATCGAGCATGATGATGTTGAAGTTAGTGGTATGTTAACAGTGTTAGAGGCCATATGCTTCAGTATAGGCAGTATGGAGGCAGTATGGTGGTGTACTTCTTTTTTAGTTTTAGTCCATGCTTTGGTATGGTCTATACAGTGTTTTTAGCTAGTTTAGTTTCTTTGCTCCCTATATATTTCTCTTCCTGTGTATCATTCCTTCATTCATGAATATATCATAAAATTGCTCCAAATCTTCTCTGTTTTTCATGAATTTCAAGATGGTATCAGAACAGGATATTTAGTATCTTGCTTCTGCATCTGCGTTCTTGTTTTAAGTTTTCCTCTTCTTCGAGAAAGCTGTTCGTCTTTTTCTTTCCTTACCTTGTGTTTTCAGTATTAAATGGCTGAAGAGGCTTCTTCTGATGTTAATCCTTTTGGATCTGTAAACAACTCCTCTACGTCTGATTCAAGTTACAATGGTGATGGTAACCCGAATCAACGTTTGTGTTCGGTTTTGTTGAACTCTTTCAACTATCTTCACTAGTCAAGAGCAGTAGCTCTTGCTCTTGGAGGAAAATCCAAGCTGGATTTCATCTATGGTACTACTCAAGCTCCTGACGTTGGCTCTAGCAACTTCAATACCTGGCTCAGCACAGATCAGTTGGTTCGATCATGGCTCATAAATTCAATGGAACCAAAGTTGGCTCAGATCTTCATCTGCAAGCCAAATGTGGAAAGACATTGAAGACTTCTATGGAAATAAAAATAATTCAGCCCGGGTCTATCAACTAAAAAAGGACATTGCCTGCCTTGAACAAGAAGGTAACACCTTTGTGCAATATCTTGGTAGTTTAACGAGCATGTGGAATGAACTGGAAGTCTACAGACCACACACCGCAAATGCTAGTGTCCTTTTGAAGAGGGTTGAGGAAGATAAAATCTTTCAACTATTGACAAATCTGAGCTCAGAGTATGAAGATTTGAGGAGCCACATACTCATGAACGATGTGCTTCCTTCCTTTAGAACAGTCTACAGCATTGTTCAAAGAGAAGAGACCAGAAGGCAAGTAATGAACCTTGATGTGAAGAACAACCAAGCTGAGTCCAGTGCTTACGAATTCTAAGCAGTTGGATGACAAGAACCAGAAATGGAAGCGCAATGGAGGCAAGTGCACTCATTGTAGAGGAAATCACTTTAGAGACAAGTGCTGGATTCTGTTTCCAGAGCTGAAAGCAAAATTTCTTGAAGAGAAAGCAAAGAAGGAGAGCAAGGGGAACTATAAGAATACAAGCTCTGCCTCTCCATCTCACAGAGCAAATTTTACATCTAGTTCTGCTTCTCCATCTATTCCACTTGACTTCACTACAAATCCTTGTGCTCTCATCAATGAGTTTGCGGGATTTCTTCAACAGAAGCAGCAGTTGAGAGATCAGGGTTCAAGCCACACTGCCCTCCTAAGTCAGTTTGCTGGTTTTCTAGTTGATTCAGATCATGTCAATAAATATGATGTTCTAGGTATTTTGAAAGCATTTGAAACTGCTTTAATTATAAGTGCTGATGATGATTCACTACCAGAAAAAAGGGTTTTCCCGACAAAAAAAAAAAAAACGGCCGACGAATTAAAATTTTCGTCGGTAATTCTAAGGAATAGCCGACGATTTTATTTTTCGTCGGCCATAGTTTAACCATAGCCTACGAAACCGTTTTTTCGTTGGTATTTTCAAAAAATCGTCGGCTATATTCATATTTCAGTCGACGATTTGTATTTTCGTCGGCCTTTCTCCGAAACATTAGCCGACGAAAATTTTTGGAAGTATGGCCGACGAAGTTGACATTTTCGTCGGCTATAAGTCTATATATTTTCAGATCTGGGCAGCAGCTGCTAATTTAAAAAAAAGGGGAAAAACGGGAGAAAGAGTGAAAAATCTGTGGGTATTGTTGAAATCCGTCATCTCTTACATTGTGGAGCTATATATAGGTACGTACATGTGTATATATGTTGATTTTGAGTTTTAGTTGAGTTGATTTTGAGTTTTAGTGATTTTGATTTAGTAAGTGATTTTTTGTTTTGTTGTTGTTTTAGTGTTAGAATGTATGTATATGTGTTGATTTTGAGTTTTAGTTGAGTTGATTTTGAGTTTTAGTGATTTTGATTTATTAAGTGATTTTTTGTTTAATTTGTTGTTGTTTTAGTGTTAGAATGTATGTATATATGTTGATTTTGAGTTTTAGTTTAATTATGTGTTTTAATTTGATGTTATTTTAATTAGTGTTAAAATATATATATATATATATATATATATATGTTAATTAATAGTTGTTGATATATAGTGTAATTAATTAACTTAAATAATGGTTGATATATAGTGTAACTTAAATAATGGTTGTTAATTAATGGTATATATATATATATATATATATATATATGAGTTGATGTTGATAATAATATATATTGTAATGTAATTAATTATTAAGGATTTATATATATATGTATCTGTTAATTAATTTCTTATTAATTAAAGTTATACATATATATTATTTTCAGGCTATATATATATGGATCCGGATAAGAGTTGGATTTCGCTTCCAAGGCATGACCGACGATACACTACAGGAGTTGTGAATTTTTTGCAGTTCGTCGAGGAAAATGCAAACCGGAATGAATACCATTATTGCCCGTGCAATAAATGTAGGTGTCGCAGTGATATGTGTCGATTTCCGATTAGGATAGTATGGGAGCACCTAAAGAGTAAAGGGTTTTGGCCGAAGTACACGCGTTGGATATATCACGGTGAGCCATCATTAGATGGATCGCATGATCATGGGCAGTTTTTTGAGGCGGGCAGTAGTAGTACATCCAACGATCCAACAATGACATTCGTCAACGACGTGTTTCCTTTTGAAAGCGGTGTACGTGGGGAACAATATATGCATGACCCAGTGCTGCCCTTCCCACAAGTTGTCAACACTACTGCCTTTGACAAGTACAACAAACTGATTGCATTGCAACAGACCCCTGTGTCTTCAAGTTCTGAGAAGACAGTTCTTCAAAGTGTGATGGAGGTAATGAGGATTAAAGTCGAGACAAAATCGACTATCAGGCAAGTGGATGAATATCTACAGTACACTTCTTCGTTGTTGGAGGAGGGTCATCGTAATCCTACCAATCACCGTAAAGTTCGAAGTATCCTCAAAGATCTACGGCTTTCCTACATTAAGATCCATGCATGCGCATTTGACTGCGTTCTCTTCTGGGGTAAAGATCCAGAAGGGAATGACCTTGCTAGCCTTGACGCATGTCCGATATGTCAGTCTGACCGATATAAGTTGACGGGAGCAGGCAATAGGAAACCTGTGAAAGTGCTTCGGTATTTTCCGTTGAGAGATAGGCTTGAGCGGTTGTACATGTACGAAACCACCGCAAAAGCTATGAGATGGCACGGTGAGTGGGACGCGGGAGACGCAGATATCATGACACACATCTCTGACGGAGCGGCTTGGAAGCATATAAACAATGAGTTTCCTCATTTTGCGTCAGATGTCAGAAACGTCAGGCTCGGGCTCTCAACCGACGGGTTCAACCCTTTCGGCACCATGAGTCTTTCATACAGTATATGGCCGGTGGTTTTGGTAGCTTACAACCTTCCTCCGTGGATGTGCATGAAGAAGGAATATAATATGTTGATGTTGTTGATTCCGGGGCCTGGTTATCCAGGGAAATGTATCGCTGTGTATATGAGACCATTGATTGAAGAGCTTAAGGTATTGTGGGACGTTGGTCATCCCACTTTTGACAAGTACAAGGAGGAGACGTTCTAGATGCATGCCATGGTTATTGGTACCATCAGTGATTTTCCTGCTTATGGGATGTTGTCGGGCAGCGTTGTTAGGGGATACAAGGCTTGTCCAGAGTGTCTCAGCGATTATGGGAGCACCCCTCATTGCAACAAGATATGCAGAATGGGTCATCGTGTGTTCCTTCCGGCGGATCACCACTGGCGTTACGAGTCCGCCGCATTTGATGGAACCGAAGAACACGGTGGTCCTCCCAGAAGATGGACGGGAAGAGAAATTTTAGCAGTGCTTAATGAGTACGATTTTGGGCCCCTCAGCAATCATCCCGATATTGTAGCGGAAATACCTGAAAGGCCTGAGGAGTACAAATTCTGGACACATAAGAGCATATTGTGGGAACTCCCGTACTGGTGTGAGTTGCTGCTCCGTCACTTCCTAGACGTTATGCACATAGAAAAAAATGTTTCTGAAAGTGTGGTGGGCACAACGCTGAACTTGGAGGGGAAGACGAAAGACGGTCCTAAGGCTCGCACTGATCTGCAAAACATGAATATCAGAAAACAACTATGGTTGAAACAAGGGAAGAGAAAAATGCCTCAAGCTCCTTACACCGTTAAGCCTGAGCATAAATCAGAAATTTTCCATTGGATAAGTCGGGCCAAGTATCCTTCAGGCTTTGCTGGAAATATAGCCAAGTGTGTGAACAGACAATTCAACAATCTTTACGGGTTGAAAAGTCATGACAATCATATTCTGCTACAACGTCTCTTCCCTGTTTTCATTCGACCGTTCCTTCCCCGTCACGTTGTGGAGCCGTTAGTAGCGTTGGCAAGATTTTTCCAGAAGGTATGCACACGGGAAGTGAGAAAATCTGACCTCCGGGAAATGCAACAAGACATCGTTCATATCATGTGTAAATTTGAGATGATATTTCCTCCAAATTTTTTCGACATCATGCCTCACCTCATGATCCATCTTCCTCGGCAGTTGTTGCTTACCGGTTCTGTGCACTTCACTTGGATGTATCCGATGGAAAGGTACTTATTTTACACCTTATGTTAATTTCCTCATCAATATATGTGATATAGTATTAATGTATTATAATAACACTTTAAAAACTTGATTTATAGGCAACTTGGACAATACGGTGATTTTGTCCAAAACAGATCCGCACCTGAAGGATGTATAGCTGAAGCATATATTGCGCACGAGTGCGTCACCTACATGAAGCTGTATTTAGGAGCGTTACAGGAAAGCATACCGGAAGATGTACCTTCACAGTTCAATCTTTCCATACTCTCCGACGATGTTGTACTCGGTGGAAACATGCCAGTTTCATACAAGTTGAAAGATTATGAGGTAGCCATTGCACATTGGTGGGTACTAATTAACTGTCCAGAAGTTCAATTTTGGAAGAACATGCATCTAAACTATGACCAAGTAGGAGGTGATCTCGATTAGCACAACCGGACATTCGTAGAGTATTTCGGCCGCTGGGTACGTAACTTTAACACTATTCTATACGTATTTATATATTATTGTGTATAATTATTCATATTTATAGTTGATTCTGATGGTTGCAGATGGACCTTATTAAAAATGATAATCACCCAAATTGGTCGCACGAACTCAGACTTCTGGCGATGAAGTCGGTCTATTCAAAAGTTTATGCGACGTGCAAGGTGAATGGTGTGTTATTTCGATGTGAAGAGAGAGACCTCAGACTGAAAACACAAAATTCAGGGGTTATGGCACATGGTGGGGATGATGGAGTTGACTATTACGGTGTTCTCTATTCAGTTGTGGAACTGCATTATGGGGAAGGCATGAAAGTGCACCTTTTCAAGTGTAGATGGTTTGACACACGGCCGCAGAGCATGAAAACCGATCAATACGGCATAACTTCTTTGAACACTAGTACATCATGGTATGAGGACGACCCGTTTGTTTTAGCCACATGGGTGAAGCAAGTGTTTTATCTTGATGATCTCGCCAAGGGTGACTCGTGGAAAGTAGTCAACACTATCCACCATCGCAACATTTACCGGGCGTCTACACTTGGAGTGGCTGAAGAGAACGAGGAAGGGGGCACCGCGTATCAAGAGCCTAACTCAAACGGTATTCCTGACTCCTCTTTTATTCGCCTAGACACGCCGGTGCGAATTTGACGTGAAGAGCCACTGCTTGTTGATATTGATCCAAATGAAGAAACTACCGAGGACTCTAGTGGTGAGGAACGACATAGATTACCCCTATCGAGCAATTCAGAAACCGAAGAAGACTCATCCGATGATTCCGATTACAATCCGAAGGATTAAGTAATTTAGATGATGTAATCCTTTCATTTGTAATCCACTCTTTTCTAATGAACGGGCGTGGGGATGAGCCTCCCAGCATAGGCTGGGTTCCAAACCCCTTAAAAAAAAATTTGAAATATGTTTACTGTTGGGTTTCTGTTTTTTTTTTTTTTTTTTATGTTCAATTTTGGTTATATATGACAGGACATAGGAATACGAGAGGTGTAACACCACTGATTTTTTTTTTTTTTTTCAAAGAATAGCCGACGAAAAATGCATTCTTTCATTGGCTATACTAATTATAGCCGACGAAAAATGCGTGATTTCGTCGGCCAAAATTATATTGAAAAATACATATTTTATTTTAGACAGAAAACGACAAAAGAATAGCCGACGAGTACTATGTTTGATTTCGTCGGCTATGATTTAAAAAACAAAAAACAAAAAAAGACCACCTTCCATTTTCTATCATTATCGACAAACCATTGCTTCATCCTTCAAATGCAAATATGTCATCAAATAAGATATGACCGAAATAATGAAATACGTCTACGGTTGAAAAATGACAAGATTCCGACAAAATCTGTGTGCCGAATGTTGCGGTTAACTGTGTTTTACTTCCGTTTTCCTATGGGTAACCTGACGTTCGGTAAATATTTTGAGGAAAATTTTTATACAATTAGTTGCATCTCATCGATTTGAAACTATTATCTATTGAAGGTCAGGCAAAAAAACGTCATTTAGACAGGCCAATTACCATTTCTAAGCGTTTAAAGGGTTGACTCACCCGGTTGACCGTCCCGATCGAGCCTTTAACGTTATCAGATGTAGTTGGATTTTTTTTCATACATGTATTTAATCTTAACAGTGATATCTGACAGTTGGAATTGATTTTCCAAACTTTTACATTCAAAATCGGAATATATGCACTAATGTTCCTTAACTTGTTTACTAAGTGTTTAAGTGAATGTATAGTTTCAAATAGTTACTATACGTACACTCTTCAAATGCAAATATGTCGTCAAATAAGATATGACTGAAATAATGAAATACGTCTACGGTTGAAAAATGACAAGATTCCGACAAAATCTGTATGCTGAATGTTGCGGTTAACTGTTTTTTACTTCCGTTTTCCTATGGGTAGCCTGACGTTTGGTAAATATTTTGAGGAAAATTTTTAAACGATTAGTTGCGTCTCATCGATTTGAAACTATTATCTGTTGAAGGTCAGGCCAAAAACCGTCGTCTAACTAGACTAATTTCCGTTTTAAAGCGTTTAGAGGTTTGACTTAGTGGTTTGACCAACAGTTTAGCCAACGAAAATTATATGTCGTCGGCTAAACTCTTGCCATCCGCTTATCGTCCGCCGTTGGATGGCTCAGATCCAACGGCTGCTGATTTTCCAAAGTATAGCCGACGAAATATTTGAATTCGTCGGCTAAACTCTTGCGATCCGCACCTTTTCATTGTCCGCCGTTGGATGGCTCAGATCAGACGGCTGCTGATCTCCTAAAGTATAGCCGACGACATTCAAAGAATAGCCGACGACATTCAAAGTATAGCCGACGATGTTAAAGATTTCGTCGGCTATTCTTCACTATAGACGACGAAAACTTTTTTAATCGTCGGCTATTCTTTCAGGTATAAATCAGAAACTGTCGAACCCTAGCCGACTTTTTCCTCTCTTCCTCCTCCTCCTCCTGCTGCTGCTCCAAACCGGCCCTCTCCCGTTCGTTTCCGCCGCGCCCTCCTCCTCCTCAAATAGGCTTTTCCTCTCTTCCTCCAATTCCGGCCTCCTCCTCCTCCGATCCTCCTCCTTCCTCAAATCCTCCTCCAAGCCGCCGGCCTCCTCCTCCTCCTCCTTCCCCTCCGCCTTCCCCTCCTCGTCCGACCTCCTAACCCTCCTCCTCCGATCCAGTTAAATATTTTTTTTTCAATTTAGTTTAATTTTATAAATTGTTATATATTTAATTTTAATTATATAAATTATTATATATTTGTTAATAAATTTAATTTTAACAAATTGTTATATATTTGTTATATATTTTATTTTAATTATATAAATTGTTATATAATAAATTGTTATATATTTAATTTTAATTATATAGATTGTTATATATTTGTTATATATTTGTTAATAAATTTAATTGTTATATATTTGTTATAATTTAGGTATAGAAATTGTTATATATTTAATTTTAATTATATAAATTGTTATATAATAAATTGTTATATATTTAATTTTAATTATATAAATTGTTATATATTTTTGTTAATATATAAATGGTTATTTGTATTTATATATATGTTAATAATGAAATATAGTTATATTTGTATATAAATAGTTATATTTAGGTTAATGGTTAGTATTATTTAAAATTAGTACAAATTTAAATATTAATTTGTTAATATGTTTTGAAATATGTTAGTATTATTGGTTATTATATTAATTAGAATTTGTTATTTAATGTAATATAATTTAATATTAATTAATATATTAATGCCTCAAGTTGCAGATGGCCGATGCATTCAGACAGTTCTTCGGAGGCCGTCGTTCTAGATCTAGGGGTTCTGGAAGTTCCGCCGGTTCTGCAGAGTCCGACATGACCCTTAGCCAGCCTAAGAGGACCACCACCCAGCCGCGGAGGAGTGTGGATTCATCCCAGCCGCGGAGCCCTGTGGATTCATCCCAGCCGCGGAGGAGTGTGAGTTCTCGGCACCAGACCCTTCTCCAGGCGGGACGGCCGTCGAGCAGTTCACGTCCCCATGTCGGACCAGATGCTCCGAGGTTCAGTAGGCAGCTATTTCAAGACGAGATAGCTGCAGACGTTCCGCAGGTCCGTATGCCTGAGGTTCATCGGGAGCTGATGACGAGTCCGACGACGTCTGCTGCTGACTCGACTGAGGGGCCTACTCTCCCAAATCAACTCTACCTCCCGTACAACATTCCTGCGATACCCGAGGTCGACTTTCGAGGTGTGCCCATATGGCCTGCTATGCCTCAGTACGTGAGTGTTGCGGAGGCATACCATCAGCAGCCATTTGAGAGACCTGAGCTCCTGATTTCGGCGAGAAGAAAAGGAAAGTCGACAGACGGGTCATCCAGTTCAGGTAACATTTGATTTTATTAATTAAATGTTTTATTAAAATAAACGCACTAATATTTAATTTTATTAACCAATCGTCGTTTATGTGATAGGAACATGATAGGAGCACAATGTGCGACGATATTATATGCTTATGCCCTCGTTTATGCTTTGTTTAACCCTTACTTATCTAAGATTGAGTCATAATATAGTTAGTGTCAATTTGGTAGAGTTTTGGTGAAAAATAGTTAAGAATCCGAAAAATGACTAAGTTTGAGAAATCTGGAAAATAGTGTAAAATATGTCTTTTTCGTGATTTTGAGATGAGCGAAACTGTTATCTATCCTTGTCCGAATTTGGCGAATTTAGGCGTGCTTAATATTCATATGTTGAGGAATGTTGTGTTAAAATTTCAGATCAATCGGAGTTTGGGAAGTCACCCAAAAGTTGGCTGCAAAACGGCAGTCCGAGCATTCCAATCCAGGGACTTCCAGGAAATTCCTGGGACTGTGTCCCAACTTCGAAAAATCATTCCCGACGACTTGCATGGAATTTGGCCGAGATATTTTATGGGGAGATGGCCCTATGTGTCTAGTTTACGTGAGACTTGGAATCGCATCAATCGGAGCTCCATGGAGGGAGATATGCCGGAATTACTGCGACAAGGTCAAAGCTGCCGATTCCAGGAACCTACTGCCCCCTTTTTGTGTTTTCTGTTTTTGATGGACCAAATGGTGTATAAATGCATATGTGAAGATGGTCCAAGCTTTATGAAGGGAAGAGGAAGACACTAGGCCATGGCATTGAAGAAAAGCATGAAGAAACAAGTTCTCCTAGTCACACTAGGAGAAGCTGCCGATTCTGGCAGATTTGCTGCCTTTGTGTGCTGCCGGCATTTGGGGCATTTTCGATGGATCAAAAGCCTTTCAATTGAAGTCCAAGACCATACAAGAAATCCATGAAGATGTGAAGCCCAAGCCTTGAAGAAATATTCAGAAAAGAAAACCTAATTGGATTAAGAAAGGAAGGTTGCAAAACCTTATTGTACTAGGTTTTCTCAATCCTCTTTGCACAAGGTGCTGCCGGCAGCCTCTCTCCCTTTTCCTCTATATATATAGCCATCTCGTATTCAGAAAAAGCTGTCACATTCCAAAGCAAAAATCTAGCCAAAGCTCTACCAAAATTTCCCCAAGAATCCTACACAAAAACCCTAGCCAAAATCACCACCACCATACCAAAGTTTCCTGCCGAAAACTTTGATCCCTTGCTGCCGATACCTTTACTGCCGAGCAGCAGCCATCCGAGCACCAACATCCACGGATCCATACACGACGAAGTCTTCAAGGTTTCTAATGTGTGATCCACTCCCTACTCTTGGCTTTGTAAATTTTTGTGTAGTTATGTTAAACTTTGTCTATAAAGTTAGCATGAATCCTTGGTTTCAATTTTTATGTCTATGTATGAATTGGATTGAAATTTGGTTTTATGATTTGCATGTTAATTTGTTTTCTTTATCTTCAAGTAAGGTTTTAGATGTAAGAATATGAATTGCATGCTAAAGAGTAAGGAAAATATGTAATGAACTAGTAATTAGGATAATCGGCAATAACATGTGTTAAATTGATTTTAGGGTTTTCTTGACTTGTTCTTTAAATTCGTGTGCTTAAAGATTGGTAGCCTATGTAAGTGCAATGCGTAGATTATTGATCTCATTAGCCGAAATTTAATATGGATGAAAGTAATCAACGAGTTACTTTGTTTGTGTTGTTTTTCACTAGGGCTAGAGCAATTTAAATGAACATGCTTGTTGTAGAGATGATTGACAACCTTACTCTATTGACTTGTTTCCAATTAAAAAGGACTCTGTGCGTATTTACTAGCTAGTTCATGTGTCGACGCTGCGTGTCATGTAAACCGGTTAGTAACAAGATTAGGATTATACGCTGAGTTAATTCTAAGTACAAGAGAAGTCTAATAATTAGATGACCGCTGCGGCTCTAGTTGGGTTGGAGTTAAGTTGAGTCTAGAACGTTTTAATACTTTGCCGAGAGTCTTATTTACTTGTTTGTTATGTGTTTTGATTGCTTTTGTGTTAGTGCTTTGTGGAAGAATGTCGACCAACCTTGTAAATAGTAGAGTTAGGATTTAATTTTCAGCACTTAAATTGTTTTGCCGTGCCTAGTACTTAGGGCAGCATTGCTGCCGAACCACTATCCCCCATATTTGTGATGTGTTTGATGTATATATGTATATATGTTTGTCTAACAATTTCATATCTCAGGTACCCTTAATCCCCGGCCTAGAACGATCCCTACTTGCTTATACTACTAACGATCTTTTGTAGGGTTTATTATTGCATGCGAGCTTTGGCTCACGTCAATTTTTGGCGCCGTTGCCGGGGATTATAAAAGCTTGTTTTATGTTATTGTTGTGTATATAATGTTGCTGGAAATTTTTGTTGTGAAGTTGTAAAGTTGTAAATTTTAAGTTTATTTTGGGATTATGTAAAGTAGAAATATGCTTCGGCATGTAGAGTTTAAATTTCGAAAGTTGCATGATGTATAATGATGTATGTTGGTAATCACTTAGTTTAATTTCTAGGAAGTTGATAGTGTTGTGTATGTTTGAGTTTATTGTAGTTTCTAAAGTGTAACATGTAGGTGAAGCCTCTTTTGTTGATCATAACCATAACCCTTCATACGAGTGATGCCATGTTAGGTATGTTTTTGTGTAGATTGGGAAACGGGCCCTGCAATGTTGGAATTAGTCCATCGTTGGCCCCCCACGCATAACGACACTAACTTGGTATTATTTTTATGAGGTTGAGGGCGGTTTTAATCAACACTTGAGACCGCTAGGGATCCGTGTTTGTTTTACAAAGTATGGGGAAGTTATTATCATAGATATGGTTCTCAGGTTTGTTTAACTGGATCTCAAGGCCCATAGACTGATGTTCATTCTCGGTGAGTGAGTCGATAGGGGGTTCGCCCTCCATGGTGTCCAACAACGAGTCCTGCCTGGTTCCTGTAGGGGGTTCGCCCTCCGTGATTGTAATGACCTTTGAAACGTAAAATCCGCACGACCTAGTCGACAGCTTGTGCCGAAGCATCACCTCACTTTAGACGCTAGAACATAACTTGACATATGTGGCCTATTTTCTTCAAAGATAAAACATGTTGTGTGGTTCAAACTCTTGAGGTATATCGGATTAAGCATGATACTACCGGGGGCTGTATCAGTCCATTGCACCGTTATCTCCTCTGCTCCACGTACTTCGAGAGTTAGAACAAATTTAAAAAGAAATTAGACTTAGCGATTACATGCTCATGAACTTTCCGATTTTTGCCCTCTTGTTGCCGAATATATGCTTTGCCGAATGCTGCTTTGTGTTGTGCCGAATGTATATATGTGTTATGGTTTGAAATATGATTATGTAATCGCCAATGCCGTGGCTTGTAATGATGTATATTCTTGCTTTCTATTTCTTTATAAGGTTCTAACTTGTTTAAAATGTTGCAAATTTCAGAAATAATGCATGTCCGAATCTAGTATTTGGGCAAGAGATCTTCAAGGCCGTTTGCAACGTTTAGACCAAGAACTCGCTATTGCTCGTTTTGTGCCATTACCTCCATCGTCACCAACCAGTTCATCAGTGTCATCATCCTTGCCATCATCACCTAGTGTGCCGTCCATTTCATCATCAGTGCCGAGCTCACCATCGTTTGTTTCGTCGTCGTGTGATCTTCAGAATCCAGAATTTGAAGCTTTTGCCGAATTAGAAGAAGAAGAAGAGATCATGGCATCAATCAGATCACAGAATGGTCATGTTGCTGGAGCTGGAGTTGCTCCTTCGAATATTACTTATCCTCCCTTGGAAGCTGAAAAGACTGGAGAGATTGAATTGAGGAGTGGATTCCTCCATAAGCTGAAGTCGTTTTATGGGATGCCGAGTGAGGACCCTAATAAGCATCTACAGTGGTTTAACTTCACCACGGAGTCTATGTGTCCAAGAGGGACCGATTTGCAACACTTCAAAATGAAGGCATTTCCGTTTTCTTTAGAAGATCAAGCAAAGGAGTGGTTGTTTGAGGTGCCTAGTGGTCGCATTGTTTCGTGGAGTACTATGATGGATGAGTTTTTGCTCAAGTACTTTCCCGCTTCACGTATCACTGATCTGAGGAAGCAAATTACAAGTGTGAAGCAAGCCGGAGATGAGACTTTCTTCGACTACTACAAGAGGTTCAAGTCCCTAGTTTCTTTGTGTCCATCGCATGGCATTAGCGATGGACTCTTGCTACAATATTTTTATGAGGGATTGCGCGTCATGGAGAGAGAGTTTCTTGACTCGGCCGCGGGAGGTAGCTTTTTGGAGTTGAATGCCGGAGCGGCAAGAAGTTTGTTGGAAGTTCGTGCCTTGAACAACCAACAATTTGGCATGGCACGAGGGAATGTGCAAAGGAGTGAGAAAGTGCATGAGACGTCTTCGAGCACAAAGTTAGAAGATAAAGTGGACAAGCTTACCGACTTGGTGAGTAATTTGATGAAGAAGCGTGCTAGTGTATGTGGAATTTGCACCGAGGGCCATGAGACCGAACAATGCCCTCAATTTGGAGTTAGCGAGGGAGTAGAGGAGTGCAATGCCATTGGTTTTCAAGGAGGCCAACGTTTTGGCAATTTTAATCCAAGGTTCAATGATCATCCGAACTTTCGATGGGCGAATAATGACAACGTGCTTAGGGCACCTATGCAACCGAGAGAGGGAGGAGCGCCATTTGCACCGAGGCCACCCTTTGTGCCTCGGCAACCTTATATGCCGAACCAAGGATCCTATGGAGCACTGCCGAACCAGCCACAAACAGGGCCGAGCCAAGGCCAAGGCCATGCCGCACCGAGCAACCCTAATTATGATGCATTGCTTCAATCTTTGTCAAGTGCTACTCAAGCACTACTCGCGGGACAACAAAATCATCAAAAGGACATTGGTGAGCTCAAGACTCAAATGGGGCAAGTTGTGGATTTTATGGGAAGATTTAATGAGCAAGGGAAGTTGCCAAGCAATACTATTCCAAATCCGAGGAACGAGCAAGCCAAAGTGATTCAAACTCGAAGCGGAAGGGAGTTGGTTCCTCCAACAAGTCCAAAGAAGAAGCGAGTGACTTTCAAAGATGTTAATGAGGATGAGATGGCTGCCGGACATGTCATTGCCGGCAGCCATAATAGAGAGGATGCCGAGGAGAACCTTGATGCCGAGCATCATGATGATGCCGGCAATGTCATTTCCGAGAAGGAGAACCGAGCAGCCGGCAAGGGCCATTCTGCCGAGCAGGATAGTGTGGCCGGCAACAATGCCAAAGGAGGGGACCCATCATCTAGTGCCCCATTCCCTTCACGCTTTGCTAGAACGAAGAAAGACAAATCCGATGAGGAGGTATTGGAGATTTTCCGGAAAGTGCAAGTCAACATCCCTTTGTTGGAGTGCATTAAGCAAGTGCCAAAGTATGCTAAGTTTTTAAAGGAGCTTTGTACGGCAAGAAGGCATACTAGAGAGACTCGTGTGGTAACAATGAGCGAGACGGTGTCGGCCGTTATTCAAAGGAAGTTGCCACCAAAGATGAAGGATCCGGGAAGCTTCAATGTGCCTTGTGTCATAGGCAATACACGGTTTGATGATGTAATGTTGGATTTGGGAGCATCGATTAATGTCATGCCACTCAATGTGTATCAAACGTTGAGTATAGGGCCTCTCAAGAAGGATAATGTCATCATTCAACTTGCGGATCGCTCAAGCAAATATCCGGAAGGTTATGTAGAGGATGTGTTGGTGCAAGTCAACCAATTGATATTCCCCGCCGATTTTTATGTGGTTGAGATGGAGGATTCGCCGGTCAACAACACTCAATTGCTTTTAGGGCGACCATTTATGAGGACCGCGCGCACTAAGATTGACGTGGCCGAGGGCAACCTAACTATGGAATTTGATGGTGAGATGATAAAGTTCAATGTGTTTGACGCCATGAGATTCCCCAATGTTGATTTGAAGGAGGGTTGTGCCATTGATGTTTTGGAGGAGGTCGAGCAAGTTATGTCGACCTCGCTTGACGCATAGCAATTAGCGATTGAGCAAGGGGTCGGATTTGACAAGAGGGGAGAACGAGTTATGAAGAGAACCAAGCCAAGCCATGCCGTGCAAGAGGAGGCCGAGCAATGCAATGATGCCGAGCAAGAAAGTGGCACGGCAGCCCCCTATGCCGAGCCATTCATAATGATGCCGAGCCTTAGAGAGGTGGTTGCCGAGCTTGAGGCCACAACATTGTATCCGAGGAACTCGTTCTTGTCAATTCCAAGTGCCACAACAAAATTTCGACCAAGTGTGGAAGAGGCCCCAAAGTTAGAACTAAAAGAGCTCCCTAGTCATTTGAAATATGCTTATCTTGGAGAAGGAGACACACTACCGGTTATTGTGTCTTCAATGCTTAGTAAGAAGCAAGAGGAGGATTTGATTTGTGTGCTTAAGAAGTACAAGACCGCCATAGGTTGGACCTTAGCGGATATCAAGGGAATAAGCCCTACTACTTGTGTTCATCGTATTTTGTTGGAAGAAGGAGCTAAGCCGACAAAAGAAGCTCAACGTCGACTTCACCCTCCCATGATGAAAGTTGTGAAAGAAGAGATTATCAAGTTGCTTGATTGTGGAGTGATCTACCCAATTTCGGATAGTAAGTGGATTTCTCCCGTGCAAGTAGTGCCAAAGAAGAGTGGTGTAACGGTTGTCAAGAATGAGAAGAATGAGCTTGTGCCACAAAGACTTGTAACCGGTCATCGGATGTGCATCGATTATAGGAAGCTCAACGCTACAACAAGGAAGGATCACATGCCTTTGCCGTTTATGGATCAAATGCTAGAGAGGTTAGCCGGTCATTCTTACTATTGCTTTCTTGATGGATATAGTGGCTACAACCAAATCATGATACACCCGGACGATCAAGAGAAGACCACTTTTACTTGTCCATTTGGCACGTTTGCCTACCGGAGGATGCCATTCGGACTTTGCAACGCACCCGGCACTTTTCAAAGATGTATGTATGCTATCTTCTCGGATTTTATTGAAGACATTATCGAAGTGTTCATGGATGATTTTAGTGTGTATGGAGGCACCTTCGATGCATGTTTGGGGAACTTGGAGAAGATACTTGAGAGGTGTGTAGAGACAAATCTTGTGCTCAATTGGGAGAAGTGTCACTTCATGGTCACGCAAGGCATTGTGCTTGGCCATATTATTTCGGCAAGAGGACTTGAAGTTGACAAAGCAAAGGTTGAACTTATACAACACTTGCCGAGCCCTAGAAATGTAAGGGACGTGCGAAGCTTTCTTGGCCATGCGGGGTTCTATCGACGATTCATCAAGGACTTCTCCTCAATTGCCAAGCCATTGAGCAACTTGTTACAAAAGGAGGTGACGTTTGAGTGGACAAAGGCGTGTGAGGATGCCTTTTGCCGATTGAAGACCATGTTGTGTTCGGCACCGATTCTTGTTTCCCCTAATTGGGACGAGCCGTTTGAGTTGATGTGTGATGCTAGTGATTATGCACTTGGAGCGGTACTTGGACAACGAATTGATAAGAAGCCATGCGCCATTTACTATGCTTCAAGGACTCTCAACGATGCACAACTCAATTACACAACAACGGAGAAGGAACTCTTAGCGGTAATCTTTGCTTTGGAGAAATTTCGATCATATCTTTTGAATTCCAAGGTTATTGTTTATAGTGATCATGCCGCTTTGAGATATCTTATGACGAAGAAGGATGCCAAGCCGAGGCTTATTCGATGGATTCTTTTGCTTCAAGAGTTCGATATTGAGATTAAGGACAAGAAAGGAGTAGAAAATGTTGTGGCCGATCATTTGAGTAGGCTTGTTCAAGAAAAGGATCGGTTGCCCTTATGTGATACCTTTCCGGATGAGCAACTTTTTCGACTTGAAGTACATGAGCCTTGGTATGCCGACATTGCAAATTTTCTAGCTACACGCCGATTTCCTAAGGAGTTGCCGAACCACCATCAACAAAGAATAAGGAAGCAAGCTCGACACTTCTTGTGGGATGATCCGTACTTATGGAAGCAATGTGGTGATCACGTGCTTAGAAGATGTGTGCCGGAGAATGAGCATCGTTCCATCCTTGCTTTTTGTCATAGTGAGGCGTGTGGAGGTCATTTTGGACCAAAGAAAACGGCTTTGAAGGTACTTAATTGTGGTTTCTTTTGGCCTACGATTTTTAAAGATGCATTCATGTTTTGCAAGGCATGTGATAGATGCCAAAGAATGGGGAACATTGGAGCTAGAGACCAAATGCCGCTCACGCCTATCATTGAGGTTGAGATTTTCGATTTATGGGGTGTTGACTTCATGGGACCGTTTCCTTCAAGTAAGGGCTTTCTCTACATATTGCTTGCGGTGGATTATGTGTCAAAGTGGATTGAAGCCAAGGCCACACGCACCAATGATGCTAAGGTGGTAGCCAAGTTTCTCAAGACCAACATCTTTTCACGTTTTGGAGTTCCAAGAGTCTTGATTAGCGATGGAGGATCCCATTTTTGTAACCGCACCATTGAAGCCTTATTGAGAAGGTATGGAGTCACACACAAGGTTTCTACACCTTATCACCCCCAAACGAGTGGCATGGCCGAGGTAAGTAATCGAGAGATCAAGCAAATTTTGGAGAAAACCGTTGGACCTTCCAGGAAGGATTGGAGTGATCGTCTCGATGATGCTTTGTGGGCTTATAGGACCGCGTACAAGACACCGATAGGTATGTCTCCTTTTCGGTTAGTTTATGGCAAAGCATGTCACTTACCGGTTGAGCTAGAGCATAAGGCATGGTGGGCAATCAAGGCCTTCAATATGAACATTGATGATGCCGGTCTTCATAGAAAGCTTCAACTCAACGAACTTGAAGAAATACGGAATGAAGCTTATGAAGCCGCATGGATTTACAAGCAAAAGACTAAGGTTGCTCATGATAAGATGCTTCGACGGAAGGAGTTTGAAGTTGGTCAAAAAGTTCTCTTGTATCATTCACGACTTAAACTTTTTCCGGGAAAGTTGCGCTCTCGTTGGCTTGGACCTTTCGTTGTTCTTCAAGTGTTTCCTCATGGAGCCATTGAGATTCGGAATGAAGCTACAGGAAACACATTCAAGGTAAATGGCCATCGTCTCAAGCATTACTACTCTTCTTTTCAAGAGAGCACGGTGGAAGAAACCGCTGTTTCCAACGCACCACAATCCCCACCACCAAGCCGAGTGGCCACAAACAATGTTGCCGAGCAGCCGCATCCCTTGCAAGCCAAGCCACAATCTGCCGGCAGGGTTAATGCATACACACCAAATCTGCCGGACATGGGTGCCCAAGTTACACACAAACCGGACAAGCCTCCACTTGATGCCGAGCAACTATCCGTCATCCCTGCTGCAAGAGTACAGCCTGCCGGACCTGCCATTGCCGGCAGGCTTGACAATTTGAGACAGGAGGCCGGACACCTGACAACCTTGCAGTCGGATACGCCGGATACCCCAGAAAACCGGCCGGACACGCCAGAAAGACTGGACACGCAGGATTGGGCAGCATCGGATACATTATGCAACACTCTTCTCATTGATCTTCTTC
The DNA here is from genome assembly GCA_963682095.1 of Potentilla sterilis. NCBI lineage: Eukaryota > Viridiplantae > Streptophyta > Magnoliopsida > Rosales > Rosaceae > Potentilla > Potentilla sterilis. The sequence continues at coordinate 31,473,103 of OY821754.1, forward strand.
TTGCCGATTTGGGATGTTTTGGAGCACGATGAACACATGCAAAACACGGTGAAAAGTCTAGGCTATGGACTATAAACACAAAGCGCTACTTGGGAGGCAACCCATGTCGATCAAAGAACAGTGAAGGAGCCATCACCGAGAGTTTGAAATTTCTTAACCCTTCTCTTTTCCTTTGGTTTGTGATGATATGTTGGAATATGTTAGTCGATTGCATGCTTAGGAAATTCGTTGATATGGTTTTGTGCTTACATTGAGGACAATGTAATTTTCTAAGTGTGGGGTGGGATAACGTATTCCGTTTATGTTTTTGTGTGCTTAGTTTAGAAAAGAAAAATTCAGAAAATTGTTCCACAAAAATAGAGTGTTTAAATTTGTTGGTTTCGAGTCTTAAGATGCCCCTAATATGTCAATGATGTTTTTCTCCTCTTTGTATACATAGATGATAGTTGTGCATACTTTTAAAATTGTAAGTTTCATGGATTATGTGCATTGGTAGGAGCATGTAGGACTTATTGATTATTAAGCATGCATGTTTTAGCTAGTTTATTTCGATTATAACCTATGTGAGCTTTTGTGCCAAATTGCCTTCTTCTTGAGCGATAAAAAGATAAAATTCGATAGATTCGTAGGAAGCATGAAACCTCATAATTCTTTGCAAATTCGATGACTATGTGCCATAGCTTTTTAATGAACTCTAGTATGCTAGAACTTACTCTTGTTGATTTTCGAAACGTTTTTAGTCATAAAATACCTTGATTTTGAATATGATTGAATAAAGATCATCTAGGTTTACCACCAAAGCCAAATAAAGCATGTGCCCTATTGGAGCCCGTCGTGGGACACCTTAGTAAACCCCTTTGAGCCTATGTTGAGCCTTTTCTTTCATCACCCTTAAACACTTTCCATGAACTTAGTATAGTGATGCCTCTACCTTGTGTTCCGGCAAAGCTTGAAATTTTGAAGGCGTTTTCGCGTGTGTGATGAAGAAGAACAAGTGAGGGGTAGACTTAGCCATAAGTTGTATGTAATATGTATGCATGCCGTGCCTTAAGAAAAAGAAAAGAAAAAAATACTCGGATTAAACAAAAGAAAAAAAAGAAAAAAAAAGAGAAAAATGCCGAGAAGAAGAAAAATGTGTAAGGCACGGCATTGAAAAGAAAATTTTGTGCTTGGCTATTGTCTAGGTTGTTGTAATATTTTATGGGAAGAAAAGAATGAAGTAAGGGTCCAACAAGATGAAATTTGACCCTTGGCGAGAAGACATAAGGAGATTTGAGCTTTGCCAAAGGCCACGGTGACGTTTTTAAGCCTCCTTATCCAAAATAGCGAATACCTCTTAGCCTAGCCCCATTACAACCCTTTTATTGATCTTTTTCATGATTCTTAAGATGGTTAAAATTGATTTGTGAAGATTATCTCAAGAGTAAGCATATGGTTTTGGTTCATTGGTGCATATAGTTATCATATGAGGTTTTTCCATCAAAATTCACAAAGTGCTTTCTTTTCTTGACATATGCAAGTTACTCTTTGTAATTCATTATCTTTCGCTTGCATATACTTATGAGTGAATACCATGCTTCGAGAGAAAAGAAGAGAGTATGCCTAGTGAGGTGATTTGAATTAGCTTTAACATGTCTACATGCTTACTTTTGTTCTTATATGTTCATATTGATGTCACATGTTCATGAAACTTGGAATTTTCGTGCGTAGCATTCTCATGCATTAACTTGAAAGCTATGTGTACATACGAGCCTGAGACAAATTGTTAGGGGCAATAGTTTGTTTAGAGTCGTAGTTTAATTTAGTTTGCTAAGGGACTAGCAAAGGATAAGTGTGGGGTAGTTGATAGGAGCACAATGTGCGACGATATTATATGCTTATGCCCTCGTTTATGCTTTGTTTAACCCTTACTTATCTAAGATTGAGTCATAATATAGTTAGTGTCAATTTGGTAGAGTTTTGGTGAAAAATAGTTAAGAATCCGAAAAATGACTAAGTTTGAGAAATCTGGAAAATAGTGTAAAATATGTCTTTTTCGTGATTTTGAGATGAGCGAAACTGTTATCTATCCTTGTCCGAATTTGGCGAATTTAGGCGTGCTTAATATTCATATGTTGAGGAATGTTGTGTTAAAATTTCAGATCAATCGGAGTTTGGGAAGTCACCCAAAAGTTGGCTGCAAAACGGCAGTCCGAGCATTCCAATCCAGGGACTTCCAGGAAATTCCTGGGACTGTGTCCCAACTTCGAAAAATCATTCCCGACGACTTGCATGGAATTTGGCCGAGATATTTTATGGGGAGATGGCCCTATGTGTCTAGTTTACGTGAGACTTGGAATCGCATCAATCGGAGCTCCATGGAGGGAGATATGCCGGAATTACTGCGACAAGGTCAAAGCTGCCGATTCCAGGAACCTACTGCCCCCTTTTTGTGTTTTCTGTTTTTGATGGACCAAATGGTGTATAAATGCATATGTGAAGATGGTCCAAGCTTTATGAAGGGAAGAGGAAGACACTAGGCCATGGCATTGAAGAAAAGCATGAAGAAACAAGTTCTCCTAGTCACACTAGGAGAAGCTGCCGATTCTGGCAGATTTGCTGCCTTTGTGTGCTGCCGGCATTTGGGGCATTTTCGATGGATCAAAAGCCTTTCAATTGAAGTCCAAGACCATACAAGAAATCCATGAAGATGTGAAGCCCAAGCCTTGAAGAAATATTCAGAAAAGAAAACCTAATTGGATTAAGAAAGGAAGGTTGCAAAACCTTATTGTACTAGGTTTTCTCAATCCTCTTTGCACAAGGTGCTGCCGGCAGCCTCTCTCCCTTTTCCTCTATATATATAGCCATCTCGTATTCAGAAAAAGCTGTCACATTCCAAAGCAAAAATCTAGCCAAAGCTCTACCAAAATTTCCCCAAGAATCCTACACAAAAACCCTAGCCAAAATCACCACCACCATACCAAAGTTTCCTGCCGAAAACTTTGATCCCTTGCTGCCGATACCTTTACTGCCGAGCAGCAGCCATCCGAGCACCAACATCCACGGATCCATACACGACGAAGTCTTCAAGGTTTCTAATGTGTGATCCACTCCCTACTCTTGGCTTTGTAAATTTTTGTGTAGTTATGTTAAACTTTGTCTATAAAGTTAGCATGAATCCTTGGTTTCAATTTTTATGTCTATGTATGAATTGGATTGAAATTTGGTTTTATGATTTGCATGTTAATTTGTTTTCTTTATCTTCAAGTAAGGTTTTAGATGTAAGAATATGAATTGCATGCTAAAGAGTAAGGAAAATATGTAATGAACTAGTAATTAGGATAATCGGCAATAACATGTGTTAAATTGATTTTAGGGTTTTCTTGACTTGTTCTTTAAATTCGTGTGCTTAAAGATTGGTAGCCTATGTAAGTGCAATGCGTAGATTATTGATCTCATTAGCCGAAATTTAATATGGATGAAAGTAATCAACGAGTTACTTTGTTTGTGTTGTTTTTCACTAGGGCTAGAGCAATTTAAATGAACATGCTTGTTGTAGAGATGATTGACAACCTTACTCTATTGACTTGTTTCCAATTAAAAAGGACTCTGTGCGTATTTACTAGCTAGTTCATGTGTCGACGCTGCGTGTCATGTAAACCGGTTAGTAACAAGATTAGGATTATACGCTGAGTTAATTCTAAGTACAAGAGAAGTCTAATAATTAGATGACCGCTGCGGCTCTAGTTGGGTTGGAGTTAAGTTGAGTCTAGAACGTTTTAATACTTTGCCGAGAGTCTTATTTACTTGTTTGTTATGTGTTTTGATTGCTTTTGTGTTAGTGCTTTGTGGAAGAATGTCGACCAACCTTGTAAATAGTAGAGTTAGGATTTAATTTTCAGCACTTAAATTGTTTTGCCGTGCCTAGTACTTAGGGCAGCATTGCTGCCGAACCACTATCCCCCATATTTGTGATGTGTTTGATGTATATATGTATATATGTTTGTCTAACAATTTCATATCTCAGGTACCCTTAATCCCCGGCCTAGAACGATCCCTACTTGCTTATACTACTAACGATCTTTTGTAGGGTTTATTATTGCATGCGAGCTTTGGCTCACGTCAGAACAGCCGCTAGCAGTTCAACGAGCAATACGAGAGGTGTCATATGTTTTGACACGCTCAGGAGAACTGTTGAGAGCAGGGGGAGGATCCAGATCAATGAACTCCCTAATCAGGAGGTTCAGGGGAAAAAACGCCGCGATTACGCGGGTTGCGTGGGGGCACTGATTAGGGATAGAGTCCCTATGTTGTGGACACGGTGGGCTGATGTGCCAGGAGAGATTAAGAGGGAGGTCAACAACGCGGCGTCAGTGAGTAATTTAAAAAATTTAATTTCTTTATCGTAATATTTAATAATTTTCGGTATTGTTATAATTATAAAACTAATAAAATATTATCTTTCAGACATACTTCGAGATTGCCGAACACAAGCAGGATTGGGCGGACGCGATGCAAAACTCGAGGTACGTTGGGAATTCCTCATCTTATAATTTGAAATATTTTATGATATTAATAATATTTCTAATGTACTTTTGTTTTTTCCGTCGGTTCAAAGAGTGGAAGAACGAGCTCCGTTCCCACTTTAACCAATACGACAACCGTGGTCGTATGGGTACTCCCAGAGAGTTCATGTTCAAGGAGTACGAGTGGCGTTGGTTGAAGACAGTAGACTTCAACAACCTACTTATGCAGGTAAATACTAAACTTAACTATAAATGTTTATTTTGTTAAAATTTTAATTATTAGTTTAATTATTTTATAACTATTACACTAATATTTTTTGATCCATTTTTCTAATATTTTATTATTTGTTTGAAGGAACGGTCTCGGGTAAACTCTGCGAACCGCCGCCGTAACACAACCCCCAACCATGGTGGTTCTAGGCCGTTTGCACAATATCAGGAGGAGGCGCTTAGAGATCATCCTGATAGCAACCCGTATGTGGAGACGTTCAAGATCGCTTATCCACAAGCGACATAACAGCTCGTAAGTCGTTGATTACGATTTTAAAATTTTAATTATTAATTTTACTTAATTATATATTTTTTAGAATATTAATTTTTTTTTTCCCGTTCAATTAGGAGAGGGTGAACCGGGCCAAAGAGGAGGTGTTCCAGCAAGTAGTTCGGGAGACACAACCGAACATTTCAGAGGCAGATCTGAAAGAAGCCCTGCGCCAGGTCGACCGATCGAATGTCCAAACGGCATTGAGGATGTTCGACGCAGCCTTCCCAGACCGGTCAAACCAATACTACTGCCGGGGTTTGGGAAGTTCTGGAATAGAGCTCCTGAAGACCACTAAGGGAGGTCAAAAGAAGGGAGGCAGGGACAGCCAACAGATGAGGGGGGAAGTGCAGAGATTGGCCGCAAGATTGGCGGCCGAGTCCCAGAGATCACAGGAGCTACGCCGCAGAACACAACAGTATCATTTGGATATGGCCAGTTGGCATGCTGAATGCGACAGAGTTCGGCAACACAACTACGCCGCCCAACAAAACTGGTGGTGTGATATGTTCGCGGCACAACAACAAGCCCTTGAACCCCCGCCCCTGTTTCAGCCGTTAGTTGAACCTCCAATGCCTCAACCTCCCGATGATGACGAGCATGATGGAGAGCAGGATGCTGGGGATGACGTGGTGGACTTTAGTGCTTTAGGTGACGATTATGGTTATATTTTATGTATATTGGAACAAATTAAATAATAAATCATTTAGACGTGTTTCTTGTTGGTGCAAATGCATGGATTGTCTTTGTGATTTGCAGGTTGCTTGGAATGGTAATTTAGAAATTAATTTAATTTTTTTCCCCCAAATGTAAGAATAGCCGACGATATTGGCATTATTTCGTCGGCTATAAGTGCTATAGCTGACGATTTTTACCAAATGTCGTCGGCTATAACTTTTATAGCCGACGAAAATGACATTATTTCGTCGGCTATAACTAATTAATACCTATTAAAATATTAATATATTTCGACGAAATAACCGACGAAATAGATGGAATCGTCGGCTATATTTCAAAACAAATAGCCGACGAAATAGTTTACGATATCGTCAGCCAAACTCGAAAATATCCGACGAATTTCGTCGGATATTTTGCCCAGATTTGGTCGACGAAATTAATTTTCGTCGGTAAAGTCGTCGGCCATACTCGAATATAGCCGACGATTTCGTTATTTTAGTCGGCCATTGGTATTATCGACGGCGTTTTTCCGATGAATTATAGCCGACGAAAATTTCGTCTGTAGAAGGAATAGCCGACGAAAATTTGGCATAGTCGACGAAATTTTTTTCGTCGGCTATTCTCTCCGATCTGGTAGTGATTGTTGGATTATAGACTCTGGTGCCACAGACAACATGATAAATAATCTGTCAAATTTACATGAGTTAAAAAAAATTTCTTCATCTGTATCTGTTGCAAATGGGAAAGGAGCCCCAGTGTTAGGAAAAGGGAAAGTTAAGCTTTTTCAAAATCAGTTGAAATTTGATGCCTTATTTGTTCCTTCATTTCCTTTTCAACTTCTGTCAGTTGGAAGAATCTCTAGAGTCTTACACTGTTTGGTCATTTTTTCTCCCTACAATGTCATCTTTCAGGACATGATCACCAAGAAGACGATTGGTGAAGGTGTTTTTCAAAATGGACTGTATTACTTGTCCAAGAAGTCTCAAGTTTTTCAAGTCAGTTCCAGTAGGGTTTCAGATTCTCATCTGTGGCATCGACGCTTGGCTCATCTTTCAGAGAAAGTGTTATCCATTTTGTTTCCAAATTTGACTCATGAGAATCACAATTGTGAAGTGTGTCACATGTCAAAGTTCTCTAGATTACCCTTTCAACTGTCAGTTTCTAGAGCTTGTAATCCGTTTGAAATCATCCATTCTGATGTATGGGGTCCTGTTCTAAAATCAGTAGATGGTTTTAGATATTTTGTAACCTTTATAGATGATTTCACCAGGATTACCTGGTTATATCTTTTGAAACTAAAAAGTGAAGTTTTTGATGTGTTCAAATCTTTCTGCAATCTTGTCAATACTCAATACTCATCCAAAATTCAAATCCTTAGATCTGATAATGGCTCAGAGTATATGTCCAACAAAATGCAACATTTTTTGAGTTCAAATGGAATTATTCATCAGACAACTTGTGTTGGAACACCTCAGCAAAATGGCATTGCAGAGAGAAAGAATAGGTATTTGCTTGAGAAAACTAGAGCCTTGATGTTTCATGCTAATATTCCAAAGAAATTTTGGTCTCATGCTGTTCTTGTTGCAACTTATCTCATTAACCGGTTGCCAAGTCGAGTATTAAATTCTAAGTCTCCCCTTGAAGCCTTAAAAGGCAGGAAGATTGACTTGAATCATTTGAAAGTTTTTGGTTGTGTGTGCTATGTTCATATTCAAGATAAGCACAGGGATAAACTGGAGCCTAGGGCTGTCAAGTGTTTGTTTCTGGGATATTCCAGCACTCAGAAAGGTTATAAATGCTACATACAGGAATCTAGAAAAATTGTTGTCTCTCGAGATGTAAGATTTGAAGAAGAAGTTCTGTTCTTTCCCTATAAAGGGATAAACTGGAGCCTAGGGCTGTCAAGTGTTTATTTCTGGGATATTCCAGCACTCAGAAAGGTTATAAATGCTACATACAGGAATCTAGAAAAATTGTTGTCTCTCGAGATGTAAGATTTGAAGAAGAAGTTCTGTTCTTTCCCAATAAAGTTGTGGATGCAGATTGTCAGGAAATAAAGTTATTTAATGATTTATTCCCTACACCCTTGATAAATAATGAGGTGCCTAAGCCATCTGCTGAGATCAATGAGCATGAAATCTCCAATGATCAGGAAATAGAAGAAAATTATGACAACACAGTTCTTAATTGTCCTGCTCAGTTTACAGAACCTGCTTCACCTGCAGCTCCTCAACTAGATCAACCTGTGATTCCCAGAAGAAATCCTCCAAGAGATAGAAATCCTCCTGCAAGATTTAAAGATTATGTTGGCTTTTATGTGAAATAACCAATTTCTGATTTTTTGGGATATCAAAGACTACCATCTGCTCATGCTTCCTTCCTAAGTGCTATTGATGATTCTACTGAACCTAGAAATTTTGAGGAAGCTAGTAAGAGTGCAATTTGGAACAAGGCTATGCAGGAAGAGTGAGAGCCCTTAATGACAATGGAACATGGAGTCTTGTTCAGCTTCCAGCTGGAAAAAAGGTAGTAGGAAGCAAATGGATCTATAAGACCAAATTTCAATCAGATGGTACAGTAAAAAGACACAAAGCTCGGCTTGTTGCTCGTGGCTTCACTCAAACTTATGGAGTGGACTACAAGGAAACCTTTGCACCAGTTGCAAAGATGAACACTGTAAGGGTCCTTCTATCCCTTTCAGTGAATTCCAATTGGTCCTTACATCAAATGGATGTAAAAAACGCCTTCTTGCATGGTGAATTGGAAGAAGAGGTATTCATGCAGGTTCCACCTTGTCATCCCAAATATGCAGATCAAAATTTTGTGTGTAAACTTCACAAGGAAATTTATGGTCTCAAGCAATCCCCTAGAGCTTGGTTTGCTAAGCTTAGCTCAGTTCTAGAGGGAATTGGTTTATGCAGGAGCAATGCTGATTCTTCTCTCTTCTTCAGAAACAGTGTTCATGGTAAACTTGCAGTTCTGATCTATGTTGATGATTTAATTATCACTGGTGATAACACTCATGAGATAAATTCTCTGAAAGAGTCTCTTCAGTCTAGTTTTGCAATGAAAGATCTTGGTCAGTTAAAATATTTCCTTGATATAGAAATGGCTTCCTCCTCGAAAGGTTTATTTCTGAATCAGAGGAAATATGTCATGGATCTTCTCCAAGATGCTGAAATCCTTGAATGCAAGCCTACAAAGACTCCTCTTGATAGAAAACTGCAGTTAGATACTCACAGTGATGATCTTGAGAACATTGGTGACTATTAAAGGGTAGTTGGAAAGTTAATCTATCTCACAATTACTCGACTTGACATCTCTTATGCAGTTAGCATTGTTAGTCAGTTTATGCACTCAATATGTGAAAAGTGAAGATCAATTAGCTAATATCTTCACCAAGTCCTTAACTTTTGCTCAATTTCAGAAAATTCTGTGCAAGCTTGGGTCCTTCAATCTTTTGGACCAAACTTGAGGGGGAGTGTTAAAGTTAGTGGTATGTTAACAGTGTTAGAGGCCATATGCTTCAGTATAGGCAGTATGGAGGCAGTATGGTGGTGTACTCCTTTTTTAGTTTTAGTGCATGCTTTGGTATGGTCTATACAGTGTTTTTAGCTAGTTTAGTTTCTTTGCTCCTTATATATTTCTCTTCCTGTGTATCATTCATTCATTCATGAATATATCAGAAAATTGCTCCAAATCTTCTCTGTTTTTCATGAATTTCAAGAGATGACATGACCTGTTTGGTTGTTGCCACTACCAGATTAGACAGAATAGCCGACGAAAAAAATTTCGTCTACTATTCAAAATTTTCGTCGGGTATTTCCCTCTATCGACGAAAATTTCATCGGCTATTATTCGTCGATAAAACGGTGTCTGTAAAAATATACCCGACGACAATAACGAAATCGTCGGCCATGCCAAAGTTATCACCGATGAAAAAACATTTCGTCGACCAAACCTTGGCATAATGCCCGACGAAATTCGTCGGATATTTTCACATATGGCCGACGATATCGTAAAATATAGCCGACGATCTCTTCTGTTTCGTCGGTTATTTGTTCTGAAATATAGCCGACGACATGCAGATTTCGTCGGAATATAATAATATTTTAAGAGGCATTAATTAGTTATAGCCGACGAAACCGTCACTATTTAATATAGACCACCGACGAAATAATGTCATTTTCGTCGGTTATAACAGTTATAGCCGACGAAATTTGGTAAAAATCGTCGGCTATAGCAGTGATAGCCGACGAAATAATGTCAATATCATCGGCTGTTCTTACATTTTGAGGAAAAAAAAATTAAATTAATTTCTAAATTACCATTCCAAGCAACCTGCAATTCACAATGACAATCCAACAAGAAACACGTTTTTCATTAATTATTTAATTTGTTCCATCCTGGCCACCATCCTGCTGTCCATCATGCTCGTCATCCTGCTGAATGAACTCGGGAGCTCTCGGCATTCGAGGTTCATCTAACGGCTCAAACGGGGGCGGGGGTTCAAGGCCTTGTTGTTGTGCCGCGAACATAGCATACCACCAGTTTTGTTGGCCGGCGTAGTTCTGTCGCCGAATTCTCTCGCATTCAGCATGCCAACGCTCCATTTCCATCTGATACTGCTGTGTTCTGCGTTGTTGCTCCTGTGATCTCTGGAACTGGGCCGCCAATCTTGCATTTTCTTCTGCCAATCTCTGCATTTCCCCCTTCATCTGTTGGGCGTCCCCGCCTCCCCTCTTTTGAGCTCCCTTAGTGGTCTTCAGGACCCCTATTCCACAACTTCCCAAACCCCGGCAGTAGTAGTCTTTTGACCGTTTTGGGAAGGCTGCGTCGAATATCCTCGCTGCAGTTTGGACATTCGATCGGTCGACCTGGCTCAGGGCTTCTTGCAGATCTTCCTTTGAAATGTTCGGTTGTGTCTCCCGAACTACTGCCTGCAACACTTCTTCTTCCGCTCGGTTCACCCTCTCCTAATTGAACGGGAAAAATAATAATTAATATTCTAATAAATATATAATTAAGTAAAATTAATAATTTAAATTTTAAAATCGTAATCAACGACTTACATGCTCTTCTGTCGCTAATGGATAAGCCTTCTTGAACGTCTCTACGTACGGGTTGCTTAAAGGATGATCTCTAAGCGCCTCCTCCTGATATTGTGAAAATGGCCTAGAACCACCATGATGGGGGGTTGTGTTACGGCGGCGGTTCGCAGAGTTCTGCCGAGACCGTTCCTTCAAACAAATAATAAAATATTAGAAAAATACATAAAAATATTAGTGTAATAATTATAAAATAATTAAACTAATAATTAAAATATTAACAAAATAAACATTTATAGTTAAGTTTAGTATTTACCTGCATAACTGAGTTGTTGAAGTCTACTGTCTTCAACCAACGCCACTCGTACTCCCTGAACATGAACTCTCTTGGAGTACCCATACGACCATATTTGTCGTATTCGGTAAAGTGGGTACGGAGCTCGTTCTTCCACTCTTTGAACCTACGGAAAAAACAAAAGTGCATTAGAAATATTATTAATATCATAAAATATTTCAAATTATAAGATGAGGAATTCCCAACGTACCTCGAGTTCTGCATCGTGTACGCCCAAGCCTGCTTGTGTTCGGCAATCTCGAAGTATGCCTGAAAGATAATATTTTATTAGTTTTAAAATTATAACAATACCGAAAATTATTAAATATTACGATAAAGAAATTAAGTTTTTTAAATTACTCACCGACGCTGCGTTGTTGACATCCCTCTTGATCACTTCCGGCACATCAGCCCACCCTGTCCACAACATAGGGACTCTATCCCTAATTAGTGCTTTCACGCAACCCGCGTAATCGCGGCGTTTTTTCTCCTTAACATCCTGATTAGGGGGTTCGTTGATCTGGATCCTCCCGCTGGTCTCAACACTTTTCCTGAGCGTATCAAAACATATGACACCTCTCGTATTCGTATTTGAACTGCTAGCGGCGGTCCCTATCACATAGACGACGATTGGTTAATAAAATTAAATATTAGTGCGTTAATTTTAATAAAACATTTAATTAATAAAATCAAATGTTATCTGAACTCGATGACCCTTCTGTCGACTTTCCTTTTAATCTCGCCGAAATCAGGAGCTCAGGTCTCTCAAATGGCTCATAATGGTATGCCTCCGCAACACTCACGTACTGAGGCCTAGCAGGCCATATGGGCACACCACGCTCGTCGACCTCGGGTATGGCAGGAATGTTGTATGGCAGGTATAGCTGATTAGGGAGAGTAGGCCCCTCAGTAGAGTCAGCAGCAGACGGCGCAGGACTCGTCATCGGCTCCCGATGAACCGCAAGCATACGGACCTGATGAACGTCTGGAGCTATGTCGTCCTGAAATAGCTGCGTACTACATCTCGGAGGATCTGGCCGGAGAGGGGGACATGAACTACTCGACGGCCGCCCCGCCGATAAAAGGGTCTGGTGCCGGTTGCTCACACTCCTCCGCGGCTGGGATGAATCGATCCTCTGAGGCTGGCTGGTGGTCCTCTCAGGCTGGCTAGAGGTCCTCTCGGAGTCTCCGGATCCGCCAGAACTTCCAGAACCCCTAGATCTGGAACGACGGCCTTCGAATAGCAGTCCAAATGCATCGGCCATTTAGAAACAAATAAATTAATACATTAATTAATATTAAATTATATTACATTAAATAACAAATTCTAATTAATATAATAACCAATAATACTAACATATTTTAAAACATACTAACAAATTAATATTTATAATTTAACTAATTTTAAATAATACTAACCATTAACATAAATATAACAATTTATATACAAATATAACTATATTTCATCATTAACATATATATACATACAAATAACCATTTATATATATTAAGATAAATATAACCATTTATATAATTAGGCTACCAATTTATATATATAATTAATTTAAGAATTTATATATAACAATTAAAATATACATTAACATATATATATATATATATATATATATATATATACAAATATGTGTATATATTAACAATTAAAATAAATTGCAAAAAAAAAAAAAAAAAAATTACCTAGCCGAGGAGGAGAAGGAGGAGGAGGAGGCCGGAGGAGGAGGGGAAGGAGGAGGGGAAGGAGGAGGAGGAAGGGAAGAAAAAGTCGGGCTGAAAGCGACTTTCAGCTTTTATAGCAGAGAGAATAGCCGACGATTTACAAGATTTCATCGGCTATTCTTTGAATGTCGTCGGCTATACTTTGGAAGATCAACAGCCGTCGGATCTGAGTCATCCAACGGCGGACAATAAAAAGGCGCGGATCGCAAGATGAACGCTTAAAAACGGAAATTAGTCTAGTTAAACGACGGTTTCTGGCCTCACCTTCAACAGATAATAATTTCAAATCGATGAGACGCAACTAATCATATAAAAATTTTACAAAATTGATTTAACGAACGTCAGGCTACCCATAAGAAAACAAAAGTAAAAAAAAGTTAACCGCAACATTCGGCACACAGATTTTATCAGAACCTTGTCATTTTTCAACCGTAGACGTATTTCATTATTTCGGTCATATCTTATTTCACAACATTTTTGCATTTGAAGAGTCTACGTATAGTAACTATTTGAAACTATACATGCACTCAAACACTTAGTAAACAAGTTAAGGAACATTAGTGCATATGTTCTGATTTTGAACCTAAAAGTTTAGAAAATCTATTCCAACCGTCAGATATCACCGTTAAGATTAAATACATGTATGGAAAAAAATCCAACTTCAGCTGACAACGTTAAAGGCTCGATCGGAAAGGTCAACCGGGTAAGTCAAACCTCTAAACGCTTAGAAATGGTAATTGGACTGTCTAAATGACGTGTTTTTGCCTGACCTTCAACAGATAAGAGTTTCAAATCTATGAGATGCAACTAATCGTATAAAAATTTTCCTCAAAATATTTACCGAAGGTAACGCTACCATTAGGGAAACGAAGAAATAAAACCTTTGACCGCATCTTTCGACACTCAGATTTTATCAGAATCTTGTCATTTTTCAACCGTAAACGTATTTTATCATTTTGGTCATATCTTATTTCACGACTTTTTTCTGTTTGAAGGATGAAGCAATGGTTTATCGTTAGTGATAGAAAATGGAATCTGGTCATTTTTTTTTTTTTTTTGTTTTAAATCATAGCCGACGAGAGACAACCTCGTACTCGTCTGTTATTCTTTTGTCGTTTTCTGTCTAAAATAAAATATGTATTTTTCAATATAGTTATGGCCGACGAAATAATGCATTTTTCGTCGGCTATTATGAGTATAGCCGACGAAATAACGTGTTTTTCGTCGGCTATTATATGAAAAAGGTAAAAAAAATCAGTAGGTTTACACCTCTCGTATTCCTATTTCCTGTTCATATATAACCAAAATTGAACATCAAGAAAACAGAAACCCAGCAGTCAACATATTTCAAATTTTTTTTAAGGGATTTGGAACCCAGCCTAGCTGGGAGGCTCATTCCCACGCCCGTTCATTAGAAATTAGTGGATTACAAATGAAACGATTACATCATCTAAATTACTTAATCCGTCTGAACTCAATTTTGTGTCTAATTGTCCTGTGTATCTTAGATTTACAGCTTCTCAGTGTTCTACCATTATGTGTACGGATCTATTATTGGATTTTCGACAAAAAAGGTAAATAAGAAACAATTTAGTTTTATTTCATCGTTTTAATCTTTATGTCATATTTAAAATTATTGTTTTCTAATATTTTAGGAAAGGAGACTGTTGAGGTGGAGGATCTTACCGATGATATATTTGGTTTGATATTGCATGATCGAATGGAAGAAGAAGAAGAAAGCTTCACTTGAGAGAAATATTTAAATTGATCTAATGTAAAGGCTTGAACATTTGAACAATTTATTATTTTGGCCTTGAAGGCTTGAACAATTTATTTTGGTATGTATTTATGTACTATGTACTGTATGTAGCAAATGTGTTTTGGTTTGTTTGTTGAGTTTCTTCAAATGACCATCAGTATCAGGGCTCATCTGCTCTTTTCAATCATTGATTTTCCTAATTAATCTCTTTCCATGTTGTTGACCTAATGTAAAGGCTTTTCTTCCACATATCTTCCTTTCATTTGTTGAGAACGTAACTCCATTTGGTTGGAGTCTTTGACATGGTTTATCTCTGCTAAATGTGTGGTGTTGTTCAATTGGGATCCCCTAGATCAAATAATGGCTTTATGGCTTCAAATGGTGTGATTCAGTGATATATGAACTCAGGTCTAGTTCCCTTCGACTTACATCATATGGAAATTTAATAGTACTTGCTACTCGGAACTTCTTTAGGTAGATCGAGATTTAAGGGGCAAAAGAATGAGTCAAAATAACTGTCTCGGCCACATGTAAGAACATTACAATAGTGAGGTATTGAACAAGACTGAAAATGGGAACCTAAAAAAAGTAACAGCTAACGGAAACTCAAAATAAATCTGTAAAAAAAAAATAAATAAAAAATAAATAAATAAATAAAAATTCACGGGTTTACGGGTTCCAACGGGTAGCCCGTAAACCCATCGGGCAGAACCCGCGAAACCCGTTAATGTAAACGGGCTCTTAACATGCCGACCCGTTAAAGGCACGACCCGTTAAAGACCCGCACGAGCCCGCACGGGCCCGCACGATTGCCAGGCCTACTCATAATCTTTCAACTTGTAGGAAACTGGCATTTTTCCACCGAGTACAACATCGTCGGAGAGTATGGAAAGATTGAACTGTGAAGGTACATCTTCCTGTATGCTTTCCTGTAATGCTCATAAATACAGCTTCATGTAGGTGACGCACTCGTGCGCAATATATGCTTCAGCTATACATCCTTCAGGTGCAGATCTGTTTTGGACAAAATCACCGTATTGTCCAAGTTGCCTATAAATCAAGTTTTTAAAGTGTTATGATAATACATTAATACTAAATCATGTATATTGATGAGGAAATTAACATAAGGTGTAAAATACGTACCTTTCCATCGGATACATCCAAGTGAAGTGCACAGGACCGGTAAGCAATAACTGCCGAGGAAGATGGATCATGAGGTGAGGCATGATGTCGAAAAAATTTGGAGGAAATATCATCTCAAATTTACACATGATATGAACGATGTCTTGTTGCATTTCCCGTAGGTCAGATTTTCTCACATCCCGTGTGCATACCTTCTGGAAAAATCTTGCCAACGCTACTAACGGCCCCACAACGTGACGGGGAAGGAACGGTCGAATGAAAACAGGGAAGAGACGTTGTAGCAGGATATGATTGTCATGACTTTTCAACCCGTAAAGATTGTTGAATTGTCTGTTCACACACTTGGCTATATTTTCAGCAAAGCCTGAAGGATACTTGGCCCGACTTATCCAATGGAAAATTTCTGATTTATGCTCAGGCTTGACGGTGTAAGGAGCTTGAGACATTTTTCTCTTCCCTTGTCTCAACCATAGTTGTTTTCTGATATTCATGTTTTGCAAATCAGTGCGAGCCTTAGGACCGTCTTTCGTCTTCCCCTCCAAGTTCAGCGTTGTGCCCACCACACTTTCAGAAACATTTTTTTCTATGTGCATAACGTCTAGGAAGTGACGAATCAACAACTCACACCAGTACGGGAGTTCCCACAATATGCTCTTATGTGTCCAGAATTTGTACTCCTCAGGTCTTTTAGGTATTTCCGCTACAATATCGGGATGATTGC
This sequence comes from Potentilla sterilis, assembly GCA_963682095.1. Taxonomy (NCBI): domain Eukaryota; kingdom Viridiplantae; phylum Streptophyta; class Magnoliopsida; order Rosales; family Rosaceae; genus Potentilla; species Potentilla sterilis. The sequence continues at coordinate 31,489,566 of OY821754.1, forward strand.
TGAGGGGCCCAAAATCGTACTCATTAAGCACTGTTAAAATTTCTCTTCCTGTCCATCTTCTGGGAGGACCACCGTGTTCTTCGGTTCCATCAAATGCGGCGGACTCGTAACGCCAGTGGTGATCCGCCGGAAGGAACACACGATGACCCATTCTGCATATCTTGTTGCAATGAGGGGTGCTCCCATAATCGCTGAGGCACTCTGGACAAGCCTTGTATCCCCTAACAACGCTGCCCGACAACATCCCATAAGCAGGAAAATCACTGATGGTACCAATAACCATGGCATGCATCTGGAACGTCTCCTCCTTGTACTTGTCAAAAGTGGGATGACCAACGTCCCACAATACCTTAAGCTCTTCAATCAATGGTCTCATATACACATCGATACATTTCCCTGGGTAACTAGGCCCCGGAATCAACAACGTCAACATATTATATTCCTTCTTCATGCACATCCACAGAGGAAGGTTGTAGGGTACCAAAACCACCGGCCATATACTGTATAAAAGTCTCATGGTGCCGAAAGGGTTGAACCCGTCGGTTGAGAGCCCGAGCCTGACGTTTCTGACATCTGACGCAAAATGAGGAAACTCATTGTTTATATGCTTCCAAGCCGCTCCGTCAGAGATGTGTGTCATGATATCTGCGTCTCCCGCGTCCCGCTCACCGTGCCATCTCATAGCTTTTGCGGTGGTTTCTGACATGTAAAACCGCTCAAGCCTATCTCTCAACGGAAAATACCGAAGCACTTTCGCAGGTTTCCTATTGCCTGCTCCCGTCAACTTATATCGGTTAGAATGACATATCGGACATGCGTCAAGGCTAGCAAGGTCATTCCCTTCTGCATCTTTACCCCAGAAGAGAACACAGTCAAATGCGCATGCATGGATCTTAATGTAGGAAAACCCTAGATCTTTGAGGATACTTCGGACCTTACGGTGATTGGTAGGATTACGATGACCCTCCTCCAACAACGAAGAAGTGTACTGTAGATATTCATCCACTTGCCTGATAGTCGATTTTGTCTCGACTTTAATCCTCATTACCTCTATCACATTTTCAAGAACTGTCTTCTCATAACTTGAAGACACAGGGGTCTGTTGCAATGCAATCAGTTTGTTTTACTTGTCAAATGCAATCAGTTTGTTGTACTTGTCAAAGGCAGCAGTGTTCTAACACAGGGGTCTGTTGCAATGCACATAATTAAACTCTAACTTAAAATCAACTCAACTACAACTCAAAATCAATATATATACATACATTCTAACACTAAAACAACAACAAAACAAAAAATCACTTACTAAATCAAAATCACTAAAACTCAAAATCAACTCAACTAAAACTCAAAATCAACATATATACACATATACGTACCTATATATAGCTCCACAATGTAAGAGAGGACGGATTTCAACAATACCCACAGATTTTTCACTCTTTCTCCCGTTTTTTTTCGTTTTTTTTTTAAATGAGCAGCTGCTGTCTAGATCTGAAAATATATAGACTTATAGCCGACGAAAATGTCAATTTCGTCGGCCAAAATTTCAAGTAAATATCCGAACTTTGAAGCTCATTTCAATTAAATACCCCATCTATAAATTATTTCAAATAAATACTCGAGCTATATAAAATCCTACAAAAGTTTCTACTCCGTTAGACATCCCGTTAAAACAACCGTTAACTTGTTTATGAGGGGTGTTTGACTTATTAACTGGATCCGCCATCGAGGGTATTATAGGCAACACAAACTTATTCCCGCTCAGTGTCTCCTATAACCCTAAACTTTCAACTCTTTCCCTCAACATTTAAACTTAAACGAAAATACTACATTACAAACTGCAAAATGGAAATCAACTTAATTGTATGTAAAAAAAAAATTTGTACGTAGCTAATTTGTTTTGGCAACATAATAACTGAAATTTTTGTCAATTTTTTTTTTACATACAATTAAGTTGATTTCTATTTTACAATTTGCAATGCAGTACTTTCGTTTAAACTTAAATATTGAGGAAAATGGCTGAAAGTTTAGGATTATAGGAGACACTGAGCGGGAATAAGTTTGTGTTGTCTAAAATACCCTCAATGACGGATCCAGTCAATAAGTCAAACATCCCTCATAGACAAGTTAACGGTTGTTTTAACGGGATGTCTAACGAAATTGAAACTTTTGTATAATTTTGTATACCTCAGATATTTATTTGAAATAATTTATAAATGAAGTATTTAATTGAAATCAGCTTCAAAATTCGGGTATTTACTTTAAATAATTTATAGATGAGTATTTAATTGAAATAAGCTTCAAAATTCAGGTATTTATTTATACTTTACCAAAAAAAAAACGTAAAATAACTCGGGGAATTCGTCATCCAAAAAGAAAAAAAGGCATAGTGCTACAGACATAGCAACAAAAAGTTTCTTCAAACTTTGAAACAGACAATAAGGAAGACTTTGGTAGGCATAATGTAACAGACATAGTGAGTTCAAAAGGAAGCAAATTTTATTGGAGCAGTTTTTTTTTTTTTTTTGACTGGATAGATAAACCATCAGGACCGGGATAGCTTTACCAAAACAGCATTCAAATACAAGCAAATGAGCCCCTAACTACAGCACCAATTTGACAGAGCTGACTACGTTGAAGAATAGGGGCTTGAACGTTTGAGTTTTGACTAAAGCAAACCACACGGCGTAGAGGGTGGCAGCTCATGAGAGTAGCGATAGAATACACCCTCCTAGAACTCAAACCAGCACCTATATGCTTGGAATTGGAAATGTATCAAGCCACTGCAAGGCTAAAGGAGCAAGTCTAAAATTGCAGACAATTTACGATCTTCTAACAAAAGCAGCCTCATTTCCTAACTGATTCTAGCAGCCGTTTCGTCTAACAAGTGCTTGAAGTCATAGCTTAAGTGATTCTAGCAGCCTCAGTTCCTATAATAAGGAAGTAGCGGCAGTATCATTTCTCCTTCCAAGTATCGCCCAACTTGTTATACAGGATGCCTAATGTGTAGACAGTAATATGCAATGACATAGATAGTTATATATGCTCTACTCCTCATCTTTTCTTTAACTACTTGATGCAGAAAGGAAAAGTCTAAGAGAGTTCAACAAAATCATGTAGCATAAATATCCAAAGAACATACACGAAAGGCAAATAAACCTTGAAACTAAGAACAAAAAGGAAAAGAATAAATTGTACACTTCCCTGAGTTACACAGCTTCAACAACACAAAGCTCACCACAGGCACTAGACCCACGCACCTCCAAACCACATCACTGCCAAGGATGTCAACAAAACACGAAATCCAAGTCGGGGAGCCACCAGGCCAGCGGAGTCTGAAGAAGAATTCTTGGCAGATGGAGAAGCCGTTGGTGTGGGCAGAGAATGGACGAACACGGAGACTTTCATCCCATTGGAACACTGACCGTTGCCACAAATGAAGTAGTATCTCCCAGAATCATTGAAGAGTATGAAGTCCTTGCCACTGGTCCAATTCCCCACTGCACTGTCCAGGGTGCAGTTGTCATACCCAGTTTTGTTGACCATAAACACATTGTATTGGTTCTTTTGGTACCTGAATGCTGCATTCAACATAGAATTACTCAAGCCAGCAAACATGGTAGTATTCAAAATGCTAAAACATATAGCAGACTGAGCGATTTGAGTTCAAAAGACAGAAATTTTGCGTCTACTGATATATCCACGTACATTAAATCTTCAAACAACTAAAGCGATGAAGCATGGACTGTGACAAATATAAAAGAAAGGTATTCAAAGCCAGAAAATAAGCCAAGGAAGTCCCACAATCAATGTATTCATTTCTAATTCTACATAGCATGGCACGGTATAACTAAACTTAAGATTAAAGATCCTAACTTTAAGAAACATAAATAAACAAAGCCAAAATAGTGAAAAGTAAAGCGCACAATATGTGTTTGACAAAATTCCTAACCGAGAATAGAAACTTAGAGAGAGGGTTGGGTAGCTTACAGATATAGTCCCCAACATAGAAAGTGTGGTTGTTGGCCCAGAGGGTGTAGTTGATCCCTGGGTTCCAGCCGCGGTTAGCACCCACAATGTGGTCGGTGGCGATGGCCGGAGCGATGAGGGCAACGCCGGAGAAGAAAAGGAGAAGGAGGAGGAGATGGGTTGAGCTGTTGGACATTCGTACTTGACTTGAATGACTTGTATGGTTTGATTTCAGAATGTTTAAGGTTGAGTTCCTTTGATTCTGGGTTTGCAGTGGGTGAAGGAAGAACTGGGTATTCGCTGGAGGCAGTTCAAAAGAGGAGAAGGAGGGTTGTGGGTTTGTGGGGAACACAGCAATAATATAGAGGATAGAGGAAGCCAGAGAGGTCCTTCCAAGCAAGGAGTAAAATATCGGATATCGAGGAAATATCGGTGTTTCAAAATACGGATATTTCGACGGAAATATCGATAAAATATCGATCCATTAGAAATTTTGACAAAAACGACGGAAACTCTAAGAAATACATGGAAATTTGTATTGAAACTTTTTAAGGTTGTTTTATGCTATGTTATCGATCATATGTGAGAAGAAAATATTAATAAATTCAAATACATATCAATTTATTGAAATGTTATGTGAATTACTATGTGAATCGAGCTGATATTTATTGAAATATGATTTAATATATATAATTTATGCTTGAAACCTAAAATGAGGCTAGACTATCACACCCTTTAACATTATTTGTACATAATATTTCACAAAAGCAACTACATGAAGTTTTTTTAAAACCATACAGAAATTGATATTATATAGTCGTTGTCCCGTTGCCACTAGCCATTATATAGTCGTTGAATCGCTACATAAAAAAAAAAAAAAAGCTAGCTTATTAGAACATCATAGAAAAATCATGCCAATAAAATTGTAATTACATACATTATCATGTAAAATGATTACACATTACTATTTTAATTATATGTTACAAAAATATACATTATAGTAAAATATATAGTGTAAGACACATTACTATTAAGCATGCATGAGTAAGAAACTTATTAGGAAATCAAAACATAAGTATGATAAAATTAGCTTTTGAAGGTAAGTTAGAAATTAAAATTAAGTGTTGAAAATTATGTGTTTTAAATTGTTGAAAATTAGTTTTTGAAGGTAAGATAAAAAGTTTCTGGAAAATATCAGAAAATATCAGAAATTTCGCGGAAATATCGGAAATATCGGCGAAATATCGGAAATATCGGAAAATATCGGGAAATTTTGACGAGAAACTGAAAGAATTGAATCGAAATATCGATTCAACGGAAAAACGAAAATATCGGCGAAATATCGCCGATAATATCGATTTTTAATTCCTTGCTTCCAAGTGGTCCACTGCTCACTGGTTTGAATTAAAGTGTCAACTGGGCGCTCAATATATTAAGCGCTCTCTTTCCTATTTGGGAAACTAATTTGAATTTCAATCAGGGCTGCCCTAGTAGCAAGTTTTACTTCGAAGTATTTCAGTGGTGCTTCAAACATGATGTTAGTCTTGAAAAATAAAATGCAAAGGTTACTGTATCAAAATGTCTGTTGGGCAATGGTGATTATTTGATTCCCGTTTCGAAATTTTCCACCGTTTTGAGTACTAACGTCTACCGGCTTGCGACATGAAGATACACAGCAAATCCATGGTTCATCACGGTCTTGGCATCGCCTTGTATCGAGCCAATTTGATTGGCAGCAGTTCTAGAGAGGTAGTGGCGGTGATTCGTGAAATCGTGATCTAGTTTTACCCAGAAATGAGAGAAGAATGAGGATATATTATGATGCCTAATTAAGCAGTTTAGGCTGTAAAATTATATACAACTCAGACAATTTTAATTACAGATCATATTTTGAAATGGCATGATCTGATAATGTATTATAAAGATCATAATATCCATGCATTCCTGTATCCTGACACTATTTTGGTGTTTTCTCTCTTTTAAGTCTGAATAATTTTTGGCTGTTTGGTTTTCATGTCGGTGGTTGATAGGAATCCAGTAAGCGAATATGGAATGAAGACACCAAATAGTATAAATTTATTGAAGACAGAAGCAAATTAATCACTCATGGCAATGAGTGGCTCAATGCATGCCCATGGTTGGCCAAACCTTCTCAAACAGTAGCATGTGGGGTTGGTTCTAGAGGCTCCAAAGCCTCCAATGCCCTCTTTCTGCTTTCTGTTTCTTTTTTCATGATCAAGTTGGTTGATCATAACTAGCTATGATCAAAAAGAGAAAATTGATTATAATTAAAGAAACCAATATAGAGGAAAGGAAACTCATTCTACATAAGTAGCAAATAAGGCACACATGTACATAGCTTGGTATGTTGTCAAGCCAGGCATTTCTATGTGGGCAACTGGTTCAAACATTAAGTTAGAGACATGTTAAGGAATTAACTTACAAGTATATCAGGTTGGTCCATCTGTGATCCGATTAATCAATTTCAAGGAGCTCAACTGCCCAGCGGGTTTAAGAATCTACAACGGGTAGGGTGGCAACAGTTGCCAAGTAAATACTCCTTCCAATATTGCCATCTTTCGTGACTTGGGCATCGTAAAATCCTCATAACTTGATATCTGAAATAAAGCACACAAAAAATGCTTGGTTAAGAATAGGGGAGATACCAACAAGTATGATCTCTTTTCATCACTTGACTAGACTCTGTGTCTCTCCGTCCTAAGGTGTCATACCATATACATTTAGCATTGTCCTACATGTATTTGCTTTAGTCAATATGATGCTGCTGCACAGAAGTGGAATATTACATGTTTACAAAGTTCCCAACACATGCATAAAGTACCTAAGCTCCGACATGTCAAAACATGAACCTGTGATTCGGTCAATGACTCATAGAAAAAGCATTGGCCTGTAAGAACTTCTCCACTTGCTTAGCACCATTAAGTCTTTACACTACTAGTTCATAAATTGCACAATACTATTCATCAACAGTTCATTGCAATGAGGAATTATAATGCAAACAGCTCTTCATTCTTCTCTTAACCTATTAAAAGATCAAAAAAGTGTGAATCTCCAGATGATGTTCCACCTTAAGGTTTGTTCCAACTGTTAACCACTTATATCATGCTACAATAGGTTTACTCTAGGTTTACTCTGTCTTCAATTTGCCTTCATCTACAAGTAATGTCTAACTGTTACAATTGAACAATTTGAACTTCAAACTCAGTTTTCATGACATGAAAACTTAATAAAACTGCCTAAACTTTTGACACAAACACGCACAGAATCTAAAAATCAGAATCCCTTACTATGAGCAAAGACAGATCAACATAACAATGAAAGAATATCAGTATACGTCTGTGTCATGAACCGTGTAAAACACAAACTGCAAACCAATTGACAAACAATGCATTTCCAGAAGTGCAATTTCAACCACAGGATTCTTATTATACGTACCGGGAACATAGAAGAAAAACATTGGACCGCAACTACCAGAATGATGAATCAAATGCTCCTCAGAAGTGTTTTACATTGTTCAAGAGGTCGAGTTCTGTTTCTTCATAAAGCCAAACCACTTTGGTTTCGATCAGCTGTGAAGGTTTTAGGAGTTGATGTTGCAGTGAAATACAGCAACTACAATCCATGTCTTCCCAAAAAAAATTGCAAATATTTCACTGCAAGCTGCAATAGAGAATCTCTTGAGGCATTTGCATATGCAGTAAAAATCTAAGATACGACTATTCACTTGATGTCATCTTCCTTCTTAACTGATTTGGACTTTTCTATCTCACAACCCTGTCTTGCTTCAGATTCTTGACTTGTCTAACTCTCCGTTTTCCTTTAACACTACCTCCGATTGGCTTCTTTAAGAGCTTCTTAAGCTTCGGATCTTCTGAAAATCCGTTTGATGTCATCTCAGCCAAAAGTTCTTTGGCCTTTGTTAATAACCCACAAGTTGCCAGCCCCTGTACCATAGCTGTGTAGTGTGCAGAATCAGGCACTACTCCATAATGCTTCATTTGATTCCAAATCTCCAATGCCTTCCCAGGTTGTTTTAATATGAAGAACTTTTCAAAAATCGCAAGAAATGTATTGCCATTAGGACCTAAATTAGCTTTCTTCATTCGATCAAGAACTTCAAGAGTTCCCCTTGAATCTGCAGTCTGGAGAAATGCATGGTAAGTTTCTACAGTTGGGCTGAGATTATCATTTATCATAGCACTCAGCATCTGTCGCGCCTCCACTAGCTTCTTTGATTCACATAAAGTACCTATCATTGAGTTATAGGTAGTAGCATCTGGCTGCAAACCCATTTCTTTCACTTTGTCCAGTACTTTGAGAGCTTCCTTATAGCAATTTTCACGAGTTAGTACATAAATCAAAGAATTGTAAACCTTGAGACCAGGAACCCAATCCCTTTTCTTCATTTCATCATATAGTCTAAGGGAGTCAAAAAGATTCCCAACCTTTGAGAAGCAGGATATCATGTGTGTATAGGAAGTGGCATCTGGTGTGATACAGTACTTTGACATTTCTCTCCAAACTCTCTTGGCTTGATATACATCAACAGATATGTTACACCACCCATCAAGAACAATGTTAAATCCCTTGACTTCCAGTGGGAAGAACTTCTTGCTTACAAGCATGAATTCTTCAGCTTCCTCCATGTTTCCATTTTTGCATAGTGCATTCAAGAGAATGTGGAATGCTTCTTGATCAGAGCTCAACCTGAACTTCTCCATTATCTGAAATGTCTTAATGGCCTTACTTGGATGATTTGCAGAGGCATATCTGAAGAACACCAAAAAGGGGAATGAAATTGTTTCACTTGAACTTCTGAAACTCATAGGAGTATTGACACACACAAAATCAGGGATGGTAAATAAACCAAGTATTCCAAGAAACTGACAAACTAGAATTGAAAACCTTATACAACTAGGAAACATGGATACATGATTTGTATTTAATATATGGTAAAGCACCAAGAAAAAATCCTAGAATACATGTTCTGTCTGCTTTTCTTGTTTAGATAGATAACAACTCTAACCAGGTACGCAAATTCAAGTTCCAAGAGTATGAATCTGCATATAGATGTAGCTAACTAAACAATACATAAACTTCAAGCCATGATTAAGTTCAACATCATAACACACAAAGCAGCAGTGAAAATTTGAAAAGCAAAGTGGGCGCCTCACCTATCAATCATAATAAGCATAGCACGTCGTGTATCCAACAAAGCCTGATTCAAGTCGCGTATCAAACACCAAGCAGTACTAAACTTCCTATGACTCCCCAAAACCCAAACCATCAAACTACACGCCTCTTCATCGCAACACCCCCACTTCTCACCCCACTTAAAACCCAAAAACGCCAACTTCCAATCCCCCCTCAGCTCCCAAATCGCCAACACAACCATATCTCGCTTCGCCTCGACGCCCGACTCGTCGAGAAACGCCATGGCGTCAACCTCAGAGGCCAAACTAGAGGTACTTCTGAGGGATTCAAGAAACTGGGTGAGACCCAAGTTGTGGGTATTGTCTGTGGTGAATCGTTGGCCATTGAAGCCTAATGGGTAGTTGAGGGTTTCGGCGGAGGAGGGTCGGAGAGTGAAGAAATGGCGAGGGGTATGAAATGGGTGAGGGAGAGAAAGTGAGGAGTTGGGAAGAGAAGGTGAGGTGGAGATAGGGTGGTGGAGAAGGAAGGTGGTGAGTGAGAGACAGAGGGGGTGTTTAGTTCGTAGACTTCTTGCTATGGAGGGAAGTGCCATCACTTCCACCTTTGTCTTCAACAACAAGACACGGTTTATAAAGCCTCACACATTTACTGTATTACACTATTATTGTGTGACGTGTATATATGAAATTTTCTTATTTATATCAGATTGTTTAAGAAAGGTTAATTCTGTAACTTCCGTAGTGTGTCTTGACCTAATTAGACTAGATATGTGGTATCTTTAATAGATAGGGAATCCCTGATTATTCGGGATACTTGATGTAATGCCTATATAAAAGCCTCATTATCAATCAATAAAACAACGTTTTGCTTATCATTTGTTTCTCTTACAACACGTTATCAGCACGTAACTCTAGCCTTCGTCTAATAGCCCTAAAAAAATGAGAAATTCAAACAAAGGGTGTCTGAAATTTTTCAAACTAGTAGTTTTAGTGTCTCAACTTTGTAAAATATCAAAAAGGTACCTGAAGTTCTTATACAAATATCAGATTGGTATCTGAAACAGAATATTTTGTTAAAAGATTCTATTACTCAAGCCAAAATACTAAAAGACCCTTAGTTTCATTTTTATTTTAAAATCATCTTTATTTTACTTTCAAAATTCCTTTTCTTTTAAGAATTTATATTTTAGACGGAGCATGGTGCGCCCATAAATTTATTTGTCATACATACTATATATATATAATTTACCCTCTAAACTCGAAGGTAAACAGTTAAATTTTTAATCATTACCGTTTCTTCCCAGCGTCTAACCTATTTAGAGAATATTAGAATTACTGAAAAAGAATTAAAAGATAAAAAAGAAAAATTGGTCACGCAGAAGAGTAACCATTTAGACAGAAGGTCGTTATGTGATATTGGCATGTTGAAGGCTAGTTTTTAGAATTGGTAAGGTGTTATTAAAGTCTAGTATAATAAAAAACAAAAACAAAACAAAAAACAAAAAATAAAAATTTAAATATTTTTGTAGAATAAGGGTAATTTGGTCATTAAAAAAAGAAAACCATAACAGAATAAACACCGTTAAAAAGATAACGGAGGTACTAAAATGAAGTTAAAAAGGAAAGTTCAGGTATGGTTTTGATATATTTGAAACTTGAGATACTAAAGCTATTAGTTGAACAAAGATGGGATACTGTTTGTAATAATTTCTCAAAAAAAATTCAGAAACCCTAGGGTTCCGATATGAAGAAAAATCCAAAATTTTCTGCCTGCAACCCTTTTGTCGGAAAAGAAGGCCCTTCCCAGAACCCCTTTTTCCCGACAACCCCTTTGTCGGAAAAAGAAATCCAACCTTATTCTGCCGACGACAGTTTTGTCGGCAGAGAAAGAAAGACTCTCTAGCCACCCAGAAATTTTCTTTGGGCACCCTCCCTTCTCCGATCTGACATCTACAGCAGCTCCGCCGCTTAGCCTCGGAGCCCAGAATTGTCGAGCCTCACATAACCGCGCACCTAGCGCCTCCCCGCTAGACGGCCTCTGCAGCAATCACTCGACCCAGGGCCGGCCCTGGGTATAGGCCCAGTAGGCACAGGCCTAGAGCCCCAAATTTGAGAGGCCCCAAATTTTTTTTTTTTTTGCTGTATTGAAAAAAAAAAAATTAAATTGTTATAGAAAGTAGATCAGCCACAATACGTATTCAAGAGTAGTTTTTTAAAAGCATCAATCTGATGACTTTTGTATTACATTAGTGATTATGATCATTTTATTCATGTGGTTGAACATCAAAGCATATATAAATTGAAAGAGATTTTGAACATAGGCCCCATTTTTTTTTTCGCCTAAGGCCCCCAAAAAGTCAGGGCCGGCCCTGACTCGACCGGAATTCAATTTCATTTTCAACCCGGATTCAAAGATCCCACCCAGTCGACGATGCTCTGCTCTGCATGTCGCCATGACGTCGATGACCTCGCGCCACCCTCCGTCGCGCGCCCTCTGCTGACCCTCGACGTCGCCATAGCCCTGTTGATGCCACTAGCCCCGCGCCGCCCCAAAATCGGCTGCCCTCTCTGGCCGTTCCGACGAGGACCCAGCCAAGACGACGTCGCCTAGCGTGCCTCCGTCCTTGCCCAGTGGCGACCCAACCCCGCGCGCGTAGGCAATAACACCAGCAGTATGCTCGACCCGACCCGTTTTCAACCCGGATCAAAGGATCTGACCCAGGCAAAAACGATAATTATTTTTACCAAAATAAAAAGTTTTTACCACACGGGTTAAAACAGTTACTACAGTAATTCTCTAATTAGTTTTACTGCCTGTATATGGTAAATATGACTAACCATATGTTTTTCTTTTCCATGAAACTTATTGCACGATGCATCGCGATGGAATTGTGAGGATTATTTCGTTGCACGTACATGTAAGAGCATCTCAAATTTGCACAAGGATCATAACCGAGTCCTCAAGCGCAATTTATATTTCTACGCAGTTCATTTGGCGAACTAGTAAGTATGATTTAATAAAAGTTCCCGTTTTTCGCAATTTCAATTATTTGAATTTGTATGTTGGAACTTGTGTGTTTTTCAGGACGATACAAAAGGGCCCACCCACCCCAGCGTATCACAGTATTTAAGGGGTAGATGTTACCATCCAAAGTTGTGCATGTGGCTGTGATGTCACTACAACAATTGAAATCTTAGGCGACGAAAAATTTTCGTCACCTAAGAGTAATTTTCGTCTCCTAAGCACTTAGGTGACGAAATTTTCGTCACTTAAGTTTCGTCGTCTAAAGTTTGTGGCGGTTATTTTTATAGTTTCGTCGACTAAGTGATTTACTTAGTCGATGAGAAAAAGTATTTTCGTCGCCTAAGTAAATAACTTAGGCGACGAAAATAATATATTCGTCGTCTAAGTAAATCACTTAGGCGGGGAAAATGATAGTTTCGTCGCCTAAGTAAAAATTTATATTTTAAAAAAAAAGCATGAATACATTTATGATTATAGAACATTAGTGTGACCATCTACTTCACTGTATATTTGTATATATCAAATAAAGAAGTAAATTACCAGATCAAATGATAACACAAGAAACCAAAAGATGAAAAGGTATCGTTTACAGAAACTAAACGCTAATCAGTTTACATCCCTTTCAAGTTCAATGTGCCTGGGGAAGGATTGGTTTACAGACCAAACAGAGGCAGAAAAACAATGTTAATCTAGCTTATTTCTAACTCCTGCAGTTTGGCAACAACTCCAGCTTCAGTGAGCAGAGGGACAAGTTTTCCTTCGCTGTGAAAATCCCAGGTTGCTGCAGAAGATTCCAAATAGAATCATCACAAGAGAAATGAGGAAGAAAGCTACTAAGAGTTGAAAACTGAGAATATGGTGGCTTAGTGGATTCAAGTAGGATCTTACTATCACAATCACCAATATGGTTCCCACCAACGAAAACATTGGGCAGAGTCTGCTGTCCAGTCCACTCAGCATCAAGAGTTTCTTCAGGAAGTTTTCCTTCAGGATCAGGCTCCCTGGAAAATGATGAGAGAAAAAGAGGCGGTCATACATCTCCATAACAACAATGAATTCAAAACGCATTAATGCTATAGAGACAAGATTTAGACTTTACTCTATTTCTAACTCTTAACGGTATGCCAAGTATGTATCTACCCATACTAAGCAATTGAATGATTTATACTTTATACTAGAGCATGGTATTGCTTCTTTGTTAGCTTACTTGGAGTCTAGTCTGCCCAATGCAACTTGGATAGTTGGACCTCCACACACCGAAACAGCTTCAGCTCCAGCCACAGCAATCATGTCTGCCCACGACACTAATCATTGGAAACATCCACAGCATGTTAGCACAGTACCAAAATCATCCACTCATACAAAAACCCTGTCAAACTATACATCAGGAGACACAAACCTGGTTGCATTGCATCCACTGCATTCTTCGCTTTCTCTAAAATCTAACCAACAATTCAATCCACCCAGGAGTTAGCTGGTAGTAGATCATATACAAGTTGATTTCCTCAGCATCTAATATAACAAAATATTAACTTGAGAATATAGACAGAGATACAGATGCATGCCTTGAAAGGAGTTTTAAGACCTTTGTTTTCGGCTCTATCGAGTTCATATATGACTGAACCATTCATCCCACCTGGAAATACCAATACTAATCAAAATGCATAACCTTATAAACCAAAGATAATACAGCCTAATCTGTAAGGAAACTCGGATAACTTACCCGAATTGTCATCCAATTGAAAGGTCCCAGCATCATGAAATACAAAACGAAGCACACCGGCAGCTTTGCCCTTGGACACAACTTTGGTAATCTCTTCCTCCATAACCTCATACAAACTTGTATCTAGCCTTTCAAATTTCACAAGCAAAGCCACATAATCACTTGACACATATTAAAATGACCAAAGATTGAAACTTTTAAGACAAAAGCGCCGATTGCATCTCACTACCATCACCTTCATAATGCCACAACAAAAACCACCATTAATCCGGCGACCGAGGCGGAGGACTGAAGCACAAGGCTGAAGCAGAGCGGGGACTGAAGCACAAGGCTGAAGCGGAGGGCGGGACCGGCGACTGAGGCGGAGGACTGAAGAATTTTGGATTGGGGATGGAGAGAATGGGATTTAGGGATTGCAGAACTGACTGATCGAGTATATATATTTAACTGACTTAGGCGACGAAACATTTATCTTCGTCGCCTAAGAAAATTTCTTAGGCGACGAAAAAAATAGGTTCGTCTCCTAAGTTAATTTCGAATTTTGACAAAATTTTTAGGCGGAAAAATAACCGCCACTAGAATTTTTTTTTAAATGAAATTTACTTAGACGACGAAAAAAACATATTCGTGGCCTAAGTTATCACTTAGGCCACGGAACTAATAAGTTTCGTCGTCTAAGTGATAACTTAGGCCACGGATATGTTGTTTTCGTCGTCTAAGTAAAAACTTAGGCCACGAATTTATATTTTTCGTCGCTTAAGTAAAAAGAATTTTCTGAAAATCTAAAAGCTGATTTTAAGGGCCTAAACGAAGTCGGATGGCCGAAAAAGCCCACACGTCGTGGCAAAGCGACGAGTATTGTTTGTGGCGTCGTTCCCTTTCTGAAAAGGTATCACACGCCCTAGTTTGAGCTCGCAGCCCAGACATGAACAGTACCGATCCTTCCATTCTTGCGACGGTCCATCTGCTCTTCTATCCTTGCTGCCATCTGTTCTACATCAAATAGCATTTGATCGTTATGGTGAAATACGGTGATGGTAAAAACATCACTTAAATTCGACAAAGTTAGAGCCCCGATCGATTGGGTCAATCTTATTTAAACTTATCTCTTTCTATGGGAGCCATAGTATCATGTGGTAAAAGTTCCCAAATTTTTACATGGATAATTACGTCTCATCTATATGAGAGTTTAATGTTTGGAAGTGTCGACGAAACAAAGACATCTAAAGGTACGTAATAGCGTTTTCGTGTGATAAGTTTTATGAAAATGTGGTTGACCGTTTCGATCGAGCATCGAACGTTCACGAAACGAGTTGATTTTTATACTCTACTCAGATTTAACTATAACGATCACATCAGACGGTCAAAATTTTCATTTTGTGAATTTAGCCATTATAATGACAACATGTTTACTAATGCGGTATAACTTGATTAGTAGATTATACTGAAGTGTACAACTTTTCGAAACAACTATATAAAAAAAGTCAAATTTTGAAAAACGCTGTGAAATAGCATTTGATCGTTATGATGAAATACGGTGATGATAAAAGAATCACTTAAATCCGATTAAGTTAGAGTCCCGATCGATGCGGTCAACCTTATTTAAACTTATCTCTCTCTATGAGGAGTCATAGTATCGGGTGATAAAAGTTCCTCAATTTTTACATGGATAATTATGTCTCATCTATATGAGAGTTTAATTTTTAGAAGAGTCGATGAAACAAGGTCATCTAAAAGTACGTAATAGCGTATTTGTGTGATAAGTTTACTTAGGCGACGAAATAGTACTTTCCTTGCCTAAGATACAGACTTAGGCGACGAAAAAAAGGGTTTCCTCGCCTAAGTAAAAACTTAGGAGACGAAAATGAATATTTCGTGGTCTAAGAGCAATTTTTTTTTTTAAAATCTATTTCCGGATTAATGTTAATGTGTTTAGGGTTTTCTACTTAGACCACGAATTACCTATTTTCGTCGCCTAACTTCTTACTTAGACGACAAAATTTTTTATTTCGTCGTCTAAGTAAAAACTTAGGCTACGAAAATAGCTATTTCGTGGTCTAAGTAAAAAACCCTAATTTTGTTTTTAAAATCTATTTGCGGCTTAATGTTAATGTGTTTAGGGTTTTTTACTTAGACCACGAAATAGCTATTTTCGTCGCCTAAGTTCTTACTTAGACGACGAAACTTTTTATTTCGTCGTCTAAGTAAAAACTTAGGTGACGAAACTGATTATTTCGTGGTCTAAGTAAAACTAATTTTTTTAAAAATATATTGGCGGCTTAATTTTAATGTGTTTAAAATTTTGCGACGAGTTCATAGGTGCATTTGGTCGACTTGGACCCCAAATATACATACATATATATATATATATATATATATTTATTAATTAATATAAAAAAAATTAATAAGCCCAGTTTTATTATCTTGAGGAAACTATATTCCAACATAACCAGCGAAATCTCCAAATGGTCAACTAGATTTTCATAAAACTTATCACACGAAAACGCTATTACGCACTTTTAGATGACTTTTGTTTGGTCGACTCTTCTAAATATTAAACTCTCATATAGATGAAACCTAATTATCCGTGTAAAAATTTGGAAACTTTTACCACCCGATACTATGGCTCCCCATTGAGAGAGATAAGTTTAAATAATGTTGACCTAATATTTACTTAGGCGACGAAATGGTACTTTCCTCGCCTAAGATGCACACTTAGGCGACGAAAAAATGGTTTCCTCGTCTAAGTGTAAATCTTACGCGACGAAAACAAGATTTTCGTCGTCTTAGAAAATAACTCTAATGACAAATATTTGTCGGCGTCTTTGTGTTTTCTTAGGTGACGAAAATTCACTTTCCTCGCCTAAGTTAAATACTTAAGTGACGAAAAATAATTTTTCCTTCACCTAAGTAGAGATCTTAGGTGACGAAAGTTTTTTTCGTCACCTAAGTAAAAACCTTAGGCGACGAAATTTTTTTTCGTCACCTAAGAAAATGCATAGACGACGAAATTAATTTTCGTCGTTAAAGTGTTCTCTTAGACGACGAAAATAATTATTCGTCGCCTAAGAATAGTCTTAGGCGACGAAATTTCTAGCTTAGAGGACGAAATTTTTTTCGTCTCCTAAGAACTCTTAAGCGAGGAAACTATTTATATTTCGTCGCCTAAGGTATTTTTCCTTGTAGTGTGTCATTATGAACCACAACTCTTCGTGACTATTTTATCACGATTCCGACAGAATATTGTCCATGCTTGTGACGATCCTAAGGGAGTCACAAAAGGACAAACTCATGATGTGCGACGGAAATTGTCGCTGTAACATCGATGTGACGGAAATTGTCACAGCAACTATTGAATTGAGTTACCATAATCTTGGTCTCGACCTAAATTCAATACCTTCCCTCTTGTTCTTTTGAGAAAAAGAAAAATTGACCGCAAAATGCTCCCAGAAAAATAGTGGAGGCTACGCCTTGAAACCCCCATGTCATAAAGAAAAAAAAAGGGCCATTGAAAAAAAAAAAGAATCATGTCATTGATATGGTTCTACATCGGTTCAACAATTGCAAATAATGCAATCATATGGTCAATGTATACAAGAGATACATGTAAGAAGATGAGAGTATATCCTCATAATTACGGATTTCAAAAGCAAAAGATAATTTGTGATAAATATGAAGCATATGACTTCAATTTTATAGTCAAAATGACTACAAATCCGTTTATTTTGTGAAGACATAGACCTCACATGTGTGACTAATGCTACTTAGTCGATACACTCTTTATGGTCCAGACCTCGATATAACCTTTAGCATTTAATCTTAATTCTCTCATATTGTTCAAGTAAATGAACGGACGAGAATTTTATAATGCATACATGGTTCGATCCCCTAAATAGTTATATGTGAATGCAATATATCACATTACACATTTACACGGTGTTGACAGTAGCCATAAGAGAGGCTACCCAGGCCCCCAGACCCGCAGCAAGGGCTCCTGGACCCGGCCCAAGGCCCTGAAGTTCAGCACCAGCACCTGGTCCGGCACCCGGCCGGACCTTACTGGTGAGCGAGACCCGGGGACAGGGGACAACAACTCCCCAAGTAAGGGCCGAAACAGTCCAGTAGTATATGTAGAAGGGGGTCAGTCCCACATCGAAGGGTGAGGCCAGCCCTCACGCCCGGCAGCCTATATATGAGTCCCAACTACCCTCATTAATAGGTAATCAATACTTCAACTACTCATTCCAGCTTAAGTTATCAGATTATCCCTTTACTGACTTAAGCATCGGAACGGAATAGATCGGCCCGCCTGGTATTCCCTTAGTTAGCAGGATTAGCAGGAAGGAATCACACCAAAGTCCACCGGTCTCTGTGAGTCTACGGATTCTGACAGAAACACACGGCATGTTGATTTGAGTTCACCAATCTAATTGGTGATGTTAACTCGAAAATCACAAAGATAAACGAGCATATGCTCGTCAAGAAACAACTAGACATGCTTGCGTACATGCACGGATGCATGCGCATTGCCCAGCCTTGGCTTCGACACTCTTGCGCACACCAAAGCTTGCATTGCTTAGCCTCGGTTTCGGCCTTGGCTTGGCTTGCTCACCGCTTGGCCAACAGCTCCGCTACAACCGGATGTATTTACTACGCATTTAAGCATGCCTATGTTTTATCTTGTGATACTACACGCCATGTAACGCACTCTATAGGAATTGCATATATATTTTGGTTTAAATGACTTGGCATAAAACCTTGTCTTTACACTCTTATGAACGTATCATAGAGACATTTAGTGTGTAGCTAATCTTCATGGATTTTATAAATCTATTTTGACTATGATGACTAGATCATCACATATAATCATAGAGCATTCACATGCTCAAAATTTCCATGTCTTATGACATTATGATTCAAAGTCACATATGCTATCTATGCATAAAGAGGCAATCGAACATTGCTCACTATTTAAAGATATTCGAGCCAATGTTTATCACCTCTAAATTCATTGTGAAAATTGAAGAAATTTCTTATGTATCGCTTATAATGAATGCGCACAATTTATAAGTCAATATTGTGAATGTATTTCACGTATACTATGATTCAGATTCTTTGAATCAGAGATTCATGTGGACTCTTCCATACATCGTTTCTTTTGATGATCCATATGCAAGTAAGTCATGGATATCGGTTTTTTTGAGCAAAGAAGCTATTGGGATCAAAGATTACCAAAAGTATATTTGGTAGCGTCATGAGCAATGCTCAAGGCTTAAAGATGACATTAACGTCACCCAAGTCTTCCTCCAAGTCAATGGAAGCACCATCTATGCATTTAATACTGCATATGATCCCCCTTTCATGATCCTTCATTAGCTGGAAACCTAATCTTTAGCAAAGTTTCAGCTTAACGCCCTCCTACGCTAAAGATAATGATACATAAGATGATGATAGCCTTAATGCCCTATCATGGTCCAATTTTGAGATACAATGATACTTTGGTCATCTACCTAATGGTTAAACTCAGGTCATAACACTTAAATGTTATGAAGCACCTTAACAATGATTGAAAAGTTGAAAAAAAAACCTAGAAATCCCAGTTTTCCAGCTCGCAGACTCATCATTGGATGGACCGGTTCACCTAATTTTAGGCAGGTTCTTGAGGTGAAATTTGGTCCACCTATTCCTAACATTCATGGCTACCTGTTCATAACATTTCAGAGCCATTGGACACGTGGAAGGTGCTCAACCGCTCGACACAAACGTTCACTGACCTCCGGCGACTGTTCCGACCGGTTCGGTATGTTTCCGGCCGGTTCCCGCGATGAGGCCAGTAGCGTTGGAATCCTAACACATGTGTCTACCTACTGTTAAAATTTGGTGGCGTTTAGTGTCCCGAAACTTAGTAAAATATTTCAAGAATCATACATGCATGTTACATATTGTAACGGAATGCATCTTGTTAACGTATAAGTGTTAACGATCAATACCCTTTACCGTCCACATATTTTATGTGTCATATTGCGCCACCACAAGTGCTTAATGATGGGTATTTGTATTTGAAAAAGACATAAGCTTCCACCTATAGTCCGCTATATAGAAACCTTCACATGCGATCTTGTTTATGTCACTTTTGATGAGCCAGTCTTCCCGTCGTTAGGGGGAGATAAGAACAAGTATGTTCAAATAGAACGATTTAGCATTGTCGTGGTTTGTCCCCACTGTGCCTCATCATGTTTCTCAAAGTCCCATAAATCAAAGTGACGAGATTTGATATACATGCTGCAAAGAGCAAACTATTGTACTATTCCGATCTTCAAGAAAAAGATCGGAATAGTACTCTTGTTTCAAACATGTATGTAAGGATTGATGTCCGGATAAATGGACATGTTGTCACCCATAGATGGTGGCATGGTGAGTCCACAAAAGTGGTAGATGGTGTCACTAGGCCGTGACTCTCACAAGAAGTGTAGAGAGGGCACTTCGTTCGATATACACTCGCCAAATGCGAGTTTGACACAACTTGATCCTTCGATCAATGACAACTCATTAGTCACATGGATTTTTTGGATTATACTTATCATTGGGGGACGCCTCAATGCAAAGCAAATTCATATAGAGATCTCTACAAATATGAATTACACTAGTGTACATGAGTACGTGGTCTATGAGTTAGATATAGAACACTCACTTCGTTGAAGAAAATACCAACGTTGTGAATTGACCTACACGGAAATATATGCGATCCAGTTTAAACAAAGAGATAGGTCCTTGGTCAGGTGTTGCCGACACCACAAGTGTAAACCCTATCGATAATCTTTGATGGAAAGCGTAGTGAGAAAAAGAACCTAGACTCACCTTATGGTGCAAGGTCTCTCACAAACGCCCTAGAATCGACTACGACGACATATGCTATCGTAATGGAGTCATATTGCACTCCACTACCTTTTCAGTTAGGTAGTTCCGAAAAACTGAACATGCAGCTAAAATCATCTCTATTGGGACTAAGTAAAGAGATGATCATAAACATCCTGAACGGATTAGTTTTCACCCAAGTCAAGTAAGAAAAAAACCTTGATTCAGTGACTACTTGATTGGAGATGGGATGTAAAGAATCATGTCTATTCGCGTGTAAGCTTTGGATGAATTGTGATTGAAGTATCACTAATCCAACATTAAGAATGAAAAGATCTTGGAATACTTGGTCTCGGGAGTGAGAACCGTGAGTGATGAACCTATTCATCAATCGGCTTATGGCTATCTAAAGGACGTTAAACCAAAGCCTATATGTATCCCATAATTAGTCGATGTCTTGAGAAGACTTGTTACGTCCATATGACGAGAAGTCTTGGGAGATGAAACTCTCCAACTAAGTACCATGTGCGCAATCATGTACTTGCTATAATATGCTCGACTCGACATCTCATTCGCTATAAACTTATAAAGCTAAGGTAATGGCTAGATGCGGCGAAGCAATGCCATGGTATATGGCGATACCTTCTTTCAAGTATGAAAGGTTTAGGCTCATTCGATCCCATTATGAAAGACACAGCAAAAGGCAATTCCAGAATCTGCTTGGTTCTGTATGTCGAATTCCTCGAGACCTACAGGACACCTCACTTGTTATAAAATGATGAAATTTGTACCATTGGAAAGGTCTATGTGTCTATTTTCTAGAGACATCAACCATTTGATCATACCTATCATATTGGGTGAGTTATGGTAGTTTTGGCAAAGTAGGACGAATCTGTCCGGTAATTTGCAGATCCATCATCTTCGACAGAGCTTTGTGATCAGCTCATAAAGAACCACGCTGTGTACTTTATACCACTAGAAATATATGGGTGTCTAGTTTCCAGAACGTTTTATAGTTCATTCATACCTACTGTATCGAAGGAGTTATGACTTTTTAAGTACACGAAAGTCATGCTGTGCGTGAATCAGATTTTCAATGCGAACTCTAGTTTTGAGTTGTTAAGCAACCTTCTTCCTTAAGACCAAGTAAAGTTAAGTGTAGCTGGTCTAATACAAGGATAATGTGACTGTATTCAATGACTTGATCATTGGTCACACCTACTATTGAAGCTTGTGAGGAGCGTTTGTATACGCCATTAATTTAAACTCTGAGATTGGGTTACCAATTAGGGGGAGTTGTCTTGTAGACATTAGGGGGAGTCTACCTCACATGTAATCTTCAATTGTAGTTGGTGCATTGTGCCCTTTTCCCTTCGACCAAGCTTTTTATTTTACCCAAGTGGTTTTTGTTTTGTTTGGCAAGGTTTTAGCGAGGCAACATGTTATGCACCGTGTCACATTAGGTACGCGACACAAGGGGGAGTGTTTAAGGAAGGTTAATTCTGTAACTTCCGTGGTGTGTCTTGACCTAATTAGACTAAATATGTGGTATTTTCAGTAGATAGAAAATCCTTGATTATTCGAGATACTTGATGTAATGTCTATAAAAAGGCATCTTTATCAATCAATAAAACAACGCTTTGCTTATCGGTTTCTCCTACAACACAGATACTTTGTAGAAGTCGGAAAGAGGTGACAATCACCTACACAGCCCTGAAAGGGAACGCTATAACCGGGAGCTCACCGCCCATCCCTTATCAAAAAAATTTAAAAAATTTAAAAGATAATACAAAGTTATGAGAGTGAGAGACAAATCCCAAACTATTCCTTATAAGTAAAAGAACACTGATTAAAGAGACAAATTTGGGCTGTAATTTGACCAAAACCCACAGTTACTCAAGAAAATCTTTAATATATGAGGACCACATTTGTTAAAAGGGAGCTTCTATTGATACCTCTAAAACCGGTACTTTGACCTCCCTCTTTTTTCTAGTAATTACTACTGACTTTGTCAAGCCATGTGAAATTACTAATCTGTTATATTATCAAAAATATTTTGTAAAATATTTTTCACAAATGGGAAAGAGAAAACAGAGAATATATTTCCATATCCATTCTATTTGTTAAAGGAAAATATCATTAGTGTGTCTTTGTCAAAGTATTGACGATAGTGAAATTAGAAAATTAGTGATCAATCAGATGTAACGTTTCAATCAGTGATTATGATAATAAATATAATTATTATTACCATTGTAATCGTCACCTTATATAAAGGGATTCTCTAATGAAATGAGTAGACCGATTCAATTTTACTATTACACGTTGATAGGAGCATAAAATGCGACGTTCTTAATATGTTTTTACCCCCATTTATCCAATGCTTAACCCTTATTATTGTAAGATAGAGTCATATTTTAGTTTAGTGTCCCTTTGGTAGAGTTTTGGAGAAAATGTGCTTAATTGTCAGAAAAAAGACTAAGTATAGAAATCTGGAAATAAAGTAAAATATGTCTTTTTCGTGATTTTGAGGCTCGTGCTAAACTGATTTATCCTTTTCTAAATTTGATGAAATTTGGTGTGCATTTAATTGGCAAGCTAAAGTGTATTGTGTCAAAATTTCAGATCAATCAGAGTTCGGGAAATCACCCAAATGAAGGCTGCAACTTGGCAGTTTGAGCAAACCAATCCAGGGACTACCAGGATTTTCCTGGGACTGTGTCCTGACTTCCGGAATTTCTGTGGGACACATCGCTTGGAACCAGAGGACGAGCCATATGCCGTTGGAAAGCTCTACGAGTCTAGTTTCTCTGGGACTTGGAATCGCAAAATATTTCCTGAGCAAAAAGTTATGCCGGTTTGAATGCACGAAGGTCAAGTCTGCCGAAAGAAGAAAACCTAAACCGAGTTCTACATGGATTTGGCTTACGAATGTGGACTGAATTCCATCCTTTGTGCAAGATTTTTGGCTGAATTAATTCATGGAAAACCTAAAGAGATATTGCTCAATTATTCAGCCATTATCTTGGGAATTTTCGGCAGAAAATAGAGGAAGAAAATCACAACAAATCCTGATCAAATTCGGCAGAATTCCTGTGCACGTCATCCAACTTCCACAGACTCTCCCGGACAGCTCACAATGAATCTGAATTCGAGACTTATATGGATAGAAAGCTACGGGAGTCTAGTTTCCAACCCAACTGGAATCACCTCAATATCTATTTTCGAGAGAAAGATATTCCATAATCTTCACTCGAAGGTCAAATCTGCCAGCAGGATAAGTTTGAGAAAAACTAGGTTTTGTAAACCCTAGCTGCCTCCCTTGCCTCTATAAATACCACAACATAATTTCAGAATAATCATCTCTTCTCTCTCACTTTTCACTAGCCGAAACTCTGTCCAATTAGCACCACAAATCCCAAAGAAAATTCAAGCCGATTCCACCATTCACCACCACTTCCGATCGCAAGACATCATCCACCACCGAATCCTCTTTGCCGATTCCTCTACAAGGTTTCTTTTAAAGTGTGATTTACTCATCTCTCATGGCTTGTAATTTTCTGTATAATTACTTAACTTTGTCTATAAAGTTTGTAAGGATTTGTGGTTTGTTATTTGGTTTTATTAATTTTACATTGGATTTCTGAAATTCTGTTATGTGTTTTGGTTTTCTTTTTGTCTAATTGATGAACATGTGTATGACGATTTGATTGTATGATAATAGGGCAGTAACTTTGTTTGATGATTTGATGATTTTATTTGGTTTATTTTCTGAATTCGTATGCACAACAAGTTTTAGGGTTAAGAAAAGCTTTAGCTAGGCTGATCTTGGGTTTAATTCTTTATGTTACCGAACCACAAATATAAGGTAAGTTATACACGAAGTTGATTTATCTTGTATTGGTTCTAAGGGATAGAGTAATTCAGAAAATATGCATGTTGAAGCAAGGTGAGGTGACGCCATACTTGTTGCATGTTTCCAATTCAACTCATTGTGTTTATGTGTTTCTTGGTTTAATTTCTACACGAAGTGTCTTTAAACTGATTAGCACTATGTTTAGGGTTATGCACGAAGCTAATTCTAAATAATTGAGGAGTTTTGAATGATTAGATGAACCACGAAGGGCTCTAGTTATAATTGGAACTAAATTGCATGAAATCGGATTCAATAAAGTTGCTGCCGTATTGTTGTTTGATCGGTTTGTTATGTGCATGTGAGTTTTGTGTGATGTGTATTGTGTGAAAGATGTCGATCATATGTATATATGTAATTTAGGATTTAATTTCGTGTAGAATATAGAATCAAATTCTCAAACTCCCCCATATGATTTTGTAATGCTTTATGTGATTGAACGCCCTGATTTCCCCGGATTGAACGATCCCTACTTGTCCTATACTAACGATGACACAAGAGGGTAATATGTGTATGAAGTTGTTTTGCAGGTACTTTGTGCTTGGATAATAGCTCCATCAATTTTTAGCGCCGTTGCCGGGGAAATTATAAAGTTTTGATTCATGAAGTGTTACTTTGTAACTTTGTATCAATTTGTGATGTAAAGTTTGTTAATAATCAGTGTCTCTAACTCTAACGTATATTTATATATCCTAACTCTCTAACATGACGTTCTAACTCTTGTATTTTCTTCTTCTAACCTTGAAAAATTTGTTGAAACCGTCACTTGTATGAATCTGTATATCCTTGCATTTTAGTTTATTGTTTTTGTTCGTTTTGATGTGTTTTGTGTGTGTGCAGGTCGAACTTGAAAGGAAAGAGCAGGAAATACGGAAGTTCTGCCCAAACAGAAATCGGGCAGTGCAGTCCGTCGACTTTGGATGGCTGCCGTTTTCAGCTCACAAAATCTGGGAAAGTGAGCCATACACCGTTGGAAAGATCTCTGAGTCTACTTTCTGTAGGATTTTACAGAAGTGGATTTAGAGCTTCGAGCCATTCCCAGTTTTAATTTGAGTGAAGGAAGGTCAATCTGGCGGAGCAGAAAATTGGGCAGAACAATAGGTCCGATAAAAAGTCAAACAAAGAGTACTTCTGCTGGTCCGATTGAGGCAAATTTTATACCGTTGGAAAGTTCTGTGTGTCCACTACAACATTGATTTACAGCACTTTTGAATTAAGATAGTGGAACACACCCAAAATCAAGCCTCAAGAGAAGCAGACACGTTTGCCGAAGACCCTGCCCCTGCCGAGAGCCATCCCGCTGAGAGGCTTGCAGCCTGCGCCATACCCTGCGATGCCACTGCCCATGCGTGCCAAGCAACCCACTGCCGAGACCAGGGAGCTGCCGGACCTGCAATTGCCGGCAGCCGTACATGAGTTGCTGCCGAGAAAAATTATGCCAAGAGGAGGGCTGCTGCCCTCAAAATGTTGAGCAAGTGAAGATGAACACACACAATACTACACACGGTGAGAAGTCTAGGCTATGGACTATAAACACAAAGCGCTACTTGGGAGGCAACCCAATTCGATCAAAGAAAAGTGAAGGAGCCATCACCGAGAGTTTGAAATTTCTTAACCCTTCTCCTTTTCTTTGGTTTGTGATGATATGTTGGAATGTGTTAGACTATTGCATGCTTAGGAAATTCGTTGATATAGATTTGTGCTTACATTGAGGACAATGTAATTTTCTAAGTGTGGGGTGGGATAACGTATTCCGTTTATGTTTTCATGTGCTTAGTTTAGAAAAGAAAAATCCAGAAAAATATAATGCAAAAATAGAGTGTTTAAATTGTTTATTTTGAGTCTTAGGATGCCCCTAATATGTCAATGATGTTTTTCTCCTCTTTGCATACATAGATGATAGTTGTGCATACAATTAAAATTGTGAGTTTCATAGATTTTGTGCATTGGTAGGAGCATGTAGGAATTGTTGATTAACGAAGCATGCATGTTTTAGCTAGTTTGTTTCCATAACAACCTATGTGAGCTTTAGAGCCAAATTGCTTTCTTCTTGAGTGATAAAAAGATAAAATTCGATAGATTCATAAGAAGCATGAAACCTCATAATTCTTTGATTATTCAATGACTTTGTGTCATAGCTTTTTAATGAACTCTAGAATGCTAGAACTTACTCTTGTTGATTTTCGAAACGTTTATATCATAAGATACCTTGATTTTGAATATGATTGAATAAAGATCTCTTAGGTTTACCACCATTACCAAATAAAGCATGAGCCCTATTGGAGCCCGTCGTGGGACACCTTAGTAAACCCCTTTTGAGCCAACATTTAGCCTTTTCTTTCATCACCCTTAAACACTTTCCATGAGCTTAGTATAGTGATGTCTTGACCATTGTGTGTTGGCAAAGCTTGATTTTTGAAAGCGTTTTTGCGTGAAGTGATGAAGAAGAACAAGTGTGGGGTAGACTTAGCCATGAGTAATTATGAAAAATGTATGTGCATGCCGTGCCTTAGTAAAGAAAAGAAAGAAAAATTCTGCTCCAAAAAAAAAAAAAAAAAAAAAACCGTGAGCAAGAAAAGAAAAGACAAGGCATAGGCACGGCATAGAAAAGAAAAAGAAAATTATGCAGGGCTATTGTCTTGAATTTTTTTGTAATATTATGGGAAGAAAAGAATGAAGTAAGGGTCCAACAAGATGAAATTTGACCCTTGGCGAGAAGACATAAAGAGATTAAGCTTTGCCAAAGGCCACGGTGACGTTTTGAGCCTCCTTATCCAAATATCGAATACCTCTTAGCCTAGCCCCATTACAACCCTTTTATTGATCTTTTTCATGATTCTTAAGATGGTTAAACTTGATTTGTGGAGATTATCTCAAGAGTAAGCATATGGTTTTGGTTCATTGGTGCATATAGTTATCATATGAGGTTTTTCCATAAAAATTCATAAAATGCTTTCATTTCTTTGATATATGCAAGTCACTCTTTGTAATTCGTTATCTTTTACTTGCATATACTTATGTGTGAATAACCATGCTTCGAGAGAAAAAAAAGAGAGTATGCCTAGTGAGGAGGATTGGATTAGCTTTAACATATTTACATGCTTACCTTTTGCTCTTATATGTTCATATTGATGTCACATGTTCATGAAACTTGGAATTTTTCGTGCTTAGCATTCTCATGCATTAACTTGAAAGCTATGTGTACATACGAGCCTGAGACAAATTGTTTGGGGCAATAGTTTGTTTAGAGTCTAGTTTAATTTAGTTTGCTAAGGGACTAGCAAAAGCTAAGTGTGGGGTAGTATCAGACACGTAGCTTTATCCCTGAGTTGTTTAGCCAAGAAAAAAAAATGAAAAAATAAATAAACAGAAACAGAAAAAAAAAAAAAAAAACAAATTACAAAAAAGTGCATGACAATAATTTGTTTCACAAATAGATCATATACATATTGAATTGAACAAATTAGGACAAAAATTTACATATCAATACCATGTGCATGACAAGCTGCCACATGTTATCAACCAATTTACTCTTTTGCCCTTAATATTTACAAGCATACATTTAGTTTCAGTTGCTGCTACTATCTATTGCAAACCTAGCTACTACTGTCTATTGCAAAGCTAACTGCTACTGTTGACAGTATATATGGTGCACCGCTAAGCATATCTAACGACCTTGTATACTGGCCAACCGGCACGATGGGTCCCGACTCCGACATGCATCGGGTAGGCCGACACCTCGGCTGCATCCCCATTGTAGAAGATCACTGGTGCCGCATTCGGAAGGCGTGCCACCGGGCTCCAGAAGTAGCTTCGGGGGCATAAAAAGTGGGTTTGTGTCCCACATCGGAAACTTGTGAAAGAAGGAAGTCTTCCTTAGTTATAAAAGGAAGGCTTCCCCCTTAGATATCGGATCTCTTGGAATCCTTAGCATTCCACATTTGTAACGCCCCGATGGCTTATTAGCCGGTGGTGGTGAATTCTAAGTGGACGTAACCATGCCCACCGTAGGCATGGTGAACCACTATAAACCCCCGTGTCGTTTTATATCTTTATTGTGCTTTTGTTAGAGTCTCTGAATTCTGACAGAAACATTTGGCGCCTTCTGTGGGAACCTATACGTTAAGTTGTATTGCTCTACCAGCGGGTAGAGATCGATCAGCTCGGCCAGAAAAAAAAAAAAAACCAGCAGGCTGCCCGGACAACAAGTCCAAATAAGAAGCAGGGCTAGCAGTTTTTTTCATCATCCTGGCCAACAAGCAACCCAGCCCAGGTCAGCAGTCAACGACCCGGTCAAACGGGTCAGCAGGAGCGCCAAGCACCCGCGCCCCCCGCTGGAGTCCTTCCCTCTCCGGGACCGGTGGACCTCCTCTCCGGTGCGATGGCCTTCTCCTCCGGATGCGCTGACCGGTGGCCTTCGCCTATCCGGTGCGGTCGTCGTCTCCCTCCTCCTGTTCGATGCGGTGAAGATCGTCTCCAGTCCGGTGAAGATTGTCTCCAGTCCTGGTGCATGTCGTCTCCAGTCCGGGTGCAGGTCGTCCTCCGGTGCGAGTCGTCCTCCCCTCCTAATGCCAGTCGTCCTCCCCTTCGGGAACCGGTGGCTCTTCACCTCCGGGTGCCGGTAATCGCTGGTCTCCATCTCCAGGCGCCACCGTGGGCCCCCTCCTCTCCGGTTCGGACGACTCCCCCCCCTCCGGAACCGGTCGTCCTCCTCTCCGGGCATGTCGTCTCCCTCCGGGCATGACGAGAAAGAAACCAGAGAAGAGGAGAAGAAAAGGAATCAGAAAGAATGAGAGAAAGAGCGGGAAAAGAAACAGAAAAAAAAAAAGGGCAGCGGGTCAGCACGTTAGGCCTGGTGTAGGTACGGGTCAACGCTGGTTTGACCGGGAACCATCTTCTCTAGACACCCACCAATTTCCTTTGGGTACCCGATCCTTTCCACAGTTCAAACAAGTGGACAGCGGCACTGCTCCGAGCGGCAAATCAAACTGCAGCAGCTTCCAGCAAAGCTAAGTCTTTAACTCTCACAATTATACATGCTCCACCTTTATGCCAGTACTGTGCTCTATGTATGTTTGACAAGCATGTTAAGAATAGTTTTTCCGCTGCAATATAATCGTATAAGCATGCAGTATTGTGCTAAACACATGGTTATTTTTATACCGGCTAATGAATGTGCATGATTACCTGCTACACCGGTAATTTTTAGCTTGTTGGTGCATAGCATATAGTCTTTCGTGTGTGACTGGCCGAGTAATATCCTCTGGGATTTTTCCTCCGGGAAATGGTATGCCAATAACAACGGCTGAGACATTCTACCGGGTAAGCCAATAACAACTAAGGCTGAGGCATTCCAACGGGTAAACCAACACCAACGAAAGACTATGCATGACATCTTCAAGCAATGCATGCCTTCATTCGATACATGATCATATATGTGTTCAATTAATGTCCGTAAGCATGACATTCGTATCACCGGGCACTCAACGTGTTCACAAGCATAGTATAAACAACTCTGTGCTTATTGTAAGTAGCTTCATTTCTAATTAATTGTTCAATTTTTTTCTGAGGTACATATCAACCAACGGCAAATGCATTCCACCGAGAAACATAGGGGACTCGGTATTCGAACGCCTGGTAATGAGTCCATCTTACTTGAGGAGCTGTGGGGGTGACGTCAATCGGTCGTCACCTACCCTTGGCGGTACATGGTTTTAACTCCCCAAGTAAAATTGCCTCTTACTCGGGAACTTGGGGGACTTGTTGACAGTATATATGGTGCACCGCCAAACATATACAATGATCTCGTAGACCGGCCAACCGGCGCGATTGGTCCTGACTCCGGCATGCATCGGGTAGGCCGACACCTCAGCTACATCCCCATTGTGAAAGATCACCGGTGCTGCATCCGGAAGGCGTGCCCCCGGGCTCCAGAAGTAGCTTCAGGGGCAGGAAAAGTGGGTTTGTGTCCCACATCGGAAACTTGTAAAAGAAGGAAGTCTTCCTTGGTTATAAAAGGAAGGCTTCCCCCTTAGATATCCGATCTCTTGGAATCCTTAGCATTCCACATTTGTAACGCCCCGATGGCTTATTAGCCGGTGGTAGTGAATTCTAAGTGGACATAGCCATACCCACCATAGGCGTTGTGAACCACTGTAAACCCCCGTGTCGTTTTATATCTTTATTGTGCTTTTGTTAGAGTCTCCGGATTCTGACAGAAATAACTACTGTCTATCGCGAATGTAGGTGCTACTGCCAACTATATAGCTGCCACTATCGATTGGGAAGTCGTTGCTACTGTTGACTAGGAAGCTTCTGCTACTGTTGACTATATAGCTGCTACTGTTGATTGGGAAGTCGTTGCTACTGTTGACTGGGAAGCTTCTACTACTGCTGATTGGGAAGACGCAGCTACTATTGACTAGGAAGTTACTGCTACTGTCGTTTGGGAAGTGGCATGGCTGCTACTAGTGACTGCGACTGAGAAGTTATTGATACTATTGTTTCCATCTCTGCTACTGCTACTATTTATATATGTGTTTAGTCACCTCCTTACAATCTTGCCAATCATAAGGCTGCTACTGTGGATAGAGAAGCTAACTGCTACTGTGGATAGAGAAACTAGTTGCTACTGTCGATAAAGAAACTAAATGCTATTATCGATAGAGAACCTAGATGCTACTATCGACTGTGAAGTTAGATGTTGTTGCTGACCTTAAAAATTGCTGCTACTGTCAACCCTGAGGCAAGTCGCTACCGGCAACCCTACTAACCTGCTACTGTGGCTCGTGGTGGTTGAAATACGAAATTTCAAAGTTTTTCAAAATATATGCAACACTGTACTCAAATAAAAGCCCATGAGATAAAAAACAATTTTATAGTTTGAATCTTCTCCAAATTATTAACGGTTTGGTTGGAAAACTTGAAATTGCCGGAAATAACTCAAAAAAGATGAGAGAGAAACTTGTAAGTTAGTAGATTGACAGCATGGTAATTTTGATGAAATAAGTGGCATTTTAGGGCATCTCCAATGGGAGGTCCTAAACCCTAAAATTTAGGGGTTCTAAATTTTTTGGCTCTCCAATGGTGAAAATTTGGGGTCCTATACCCTAAAAATTTTAGCACCCGTCTCATTTGAAGTCTCATTTTAAGACTTCGTATAGGACGCGTCCTATAATTTTCGGAGAGAGGTGCATAGCAGGCTTTCTGGCAGAGGAGAGAGGAGCAGAAGAGAAGTGACGCGCGTGGTTAGGGAGGCTGGCAACAGACGCGCTAGACGACAAAAGCCCGGGACGACCACACGCGCAACGCGCGGCTGAGGAGGAGCGAGTGGGAGACAGAACTGCATCGCGGGTCCCGTGCGCTGCAGCCAAATCACGTGGGTCGGTCTCTGACCGTTGCCCCCTCAGCACTCCAACGGTCATTTATCCAACGGCCACCATTTAATCTTCTTCCAATCCAACGGCCTCAATTCATCCCTGAATTATTTTAATTTTTTAATTTTCTTAAATAAATTTTTGATCTGACGGTTGAAGATAAAGGTTTCAGATTAATCGACGGTTGTAATTTAAACTATCTTTAATTTTATATATAACGGTAATAAAAGTGACGAAAAAAATAATAAAATTTTTTTAAAAAAATTTATGCCCGTTGCTGCAGTAGATGTACATTTTTTCTATAAATACCAACTCAAAATTTCATTCATTCCACACCATTTCTCAGATCCTCTCAAACATTCTCTCCTCCCCATCATTTTTATTCATATAGCAAAATTTAATTTTTCTTTTTAGCACCATGGGTCCAAAGAGAGGGGCACAAAAACCACGGGCACCACAAGCGGAAAATTTTAGTGAAGAGGAAGATAAGGCTTTGTGTCTCGCCGTGGTGAGTATTGGTGAAGACGCCGCCATTGGTACTAAACAATCAAGCGGAACCTTGTGGGATCGTATATATGAGTATTTTGAAGGTATCAAGCCACCCAATGCACCGAAACAAACCCCTACAAGCGTTGAATCTCGATGGAAGAAGATCAATCCCGCATGTATGAGATGACGTCAAGCAATAAACCAAGCCATCATGAATCATAAGAGTGGCGAAAATGATATTGATGATGTAAGTATTTTTATTTGTCATAACCCAAATATAGTTTTAAGTAATTATTCTAATAATCTTAAAATATAGTTAAAATAAATAACCACTACTATGTTTATTATAATTGTTTGTAGATAAGGAATGCCAAGTCAAATTACTTCGATGATTCCCATGGAGAGTATTTTACATTTTTGCATTGTTGGGATATCTTGAAGGAAACACCAAAATTTTCAAATCCGCCATCAATGGAAGGGGATAACACAAATTATAAGAGGCCTATCAACTTGGATGATAACGATTCGTCCAAAATTGGAGCAACTCCAAGCGTGCCATCTAGAGGTAGGCAAGATCGTCCAATGGGACAAAAAGCGGCTAAGGCGGCAAAGAAGAAAAGTAATCAAGAGCTTTCAATGAGTATTCATGATCAAATGAAAAGGTTCGCCGATCAAAATCATAGAGATTTTGCACGAAGGGAACACCTTTACCAAGAGGCTATGGCGGCTCAACAAAGGGAGGAAGATGCTCGCACAATGGCGGTGGATCCTAATATATATTCACCTTATAAGAGAGGGTATTGGGAGAGAAAGTAAAAAATGATACTTGAGCAAGAGGAAGTGGAGTCACAAAATTCATCTAGGCGGTCATTCCGTACCCCTCCTCATGGCGGATCAAGTTATTCCCCATATTGTAGGCTCGATCAAACGGAGTGGTATCCTAATAATGATGAAGCGTGTGGGGTACGAAATCACATTTATTATTATGTTTTCAATTAAGAATTTTATGTATTCTAGTTTAATTATTATGTTTTCAATTAAGAATTTTATGTATTCTAGTTTAATTAATTATGTTTTCAATTAATGATGTACTATACTTTATAATGTACTTTATTTTAATTAATAATGTATGTAATTAATTATGCATCATTAATAATGTATGCAATTAATGACACATGATTAAATAAACGAGTAAATTCAATTAAACAGGGGATGGCAATGCCCACTACAACCATATCCACCGAAAATAAACCAACAACAAACAACAAACCAGCAACAAACCAAAAGGAAGACAGCCTAACTTACATGAAAGCAAAAACAAATAAACGAATAAACTTGGTGGGCTGCCGGTTTGATACAAGTTAGCCATTGTTGCGCTCTCGCCACTGTTTCAAAGCCCAACCATGTTCCACTAAATCCGATCTTAGTGAAGCATCGAATCTTGTTGTAACGAGCACGTATAAATGCATGCCTTTGTTGGGGATCACGCTCCACCTAATGATCATAACTCTTTTTATCATATATAGCAGCTCTTCTTGGACGAGTCAGGATGTCGTCTTCGTCAAATTCATATTGCTCATCTTCATCACGCTCATCTTCTACTATCATGTTGTGCAAAATAATGCACATCATCATGATGTATTGTAGGCTCTCCCTACTCCATAAACGAGCTGGACCTCTCACAATTGCAAAACGCGCTTGGAGAATACCAAATGCTCTCTACACGTCTTTCCTGAACGCCTCTTGCATCCTTGTAAAGTGTCTTGTTGCTGGAGTGGTAGGATTTTTTATGGCTTTGACAAGAGTTGCCCAATTAGGGTAGATGCCGTCCACTAGATAATAACCTTGACGATACGTACTGTTGCCTACTGTGAACTCCACCTGAGGAGCTTCACCTCTGCATACCTCATCGAACAATGGCGATCTTCCAAGGACATTGAGATCGTTGAGGGAACCTGGAAGTCCGAAAAATGCATGCCAAATCCAAGTATCATACGAAGCCACTGCCTCTAAGATTATTGTAGGTTTTCCCTTGTGACCCTGAAATTGCCCGGCATGGGCACTTGGGCAGTTTTTCCACTGCCAATGCATACAGTCAAGACTACCCAACATACCCGGAAATCCACGATCTGCAGCTTTGTTTGTCAATCTTTGTAGATCTGCCGCAGTTGGTTTGCGAAGATATTCTTTGCGGTACACAGCCCATATAGCTCTTGTAAAATGATCCAACACTTCAAGAGCAGTTGATTCAGCAATATCAAGGAACTCATCGGCCAAGTCAGCTGGTATACCGTACGCGAGCATCCTCATAGCGCATGTTAGCTTCTGTTCGGTAGAAAGGCCGAGTCTACCGGTGGCATCCATAGTCTGTACAAAGTACGGGTCGTGGTTGGCCACGCTACACATCATATTGTCAAAGAGATGAGGTCGCATATGGAAGCGCCTTCGAAAGCTGTCGTCGTTAAACCTACATGGATTAGTGAAATATAGAGATTTCAAGCGCTGATCCATCATTTCCCAATCTCTTTGTATGTACTCCCGCCCTTCCGAAGAACCTCCCCATTGTGAGGATTCATCTTTTTCCATCATCTCCACTTGGTGGGCTGCCGCAGACATCAAGAGGCCTTGTTGTTGCCGTCTCGGAACATCTTCTGCTTCCTCCTTCTTCAGTAATTTCCACAACCTATTCATGGCGGAAAACAAAACTCAAAGTATGAAACAATAACTTAGAAACCACAATTTGTTTGTGGGAGGAGGAGTGTTTGTGAATTGGTGAGATATGATGGAGTGAACGACTCCGTTTTTATAGAAGATGAACATGATCTCGGAAGATAGAAATTGACACGTGGCAGATAACAAAATCTCGACAACGAATTAAACATCGACACGTGTCTACCAAAATCTTGTCCAATTTGTGATAATATCTATGTAAAATTTAATTTCAAATCATATCCACCGACACATGTCGACCGTACACGTGTCCGATTGTGGAAAATGCATACGGGGTCCAAATTTTTTTTTTTTCAAATGAATATTATATTTATTTATCATGTACATAATAGTTTATAAATATAAATTATTATTAATTACAACATAAAATAAAGAAAAATCAAATATATAAATATAAGACTCCATTATAGGACCTTACCATTAGAGATCGTTAAAGTCCTATAATGAATAGTGTTCAAGTGAAGTCCTATAATAGGTATAGGACCTCATTATAGGACTTCATGGTTGGAGATGCCCTTAGGCAGTTCAGCCTCTATTATTCAATTAGTTTTGGGTCCACTAGATTTTGGGGCCAGACTTATGTCCTTTTTTGTTTAAAAATTATTGGAAGTGAGTTATTTGTGTTTGTAAATTTGGTCGGGTGCTACTGTGTAATTTACTAAAAAAAATAAAAAATTTCCCCCTCGCCGCCGCCGCCGCTAGCCTCGCTAGCAGCAACCACCATAGCCTCGCCTCGCCTCGCTACGCCTGCAGCGCTTCCCGGACCACCGCCGTCGACGAACGCTAGGCCTGCCCAGACCAATGTCGACCCGAAGCCCGGATTTCTTGACCCGAGGACAACGACCCTTCTCCGATCGGCGTCGGCTCCTCCGATCGCCTCGACGCTAGCAACAGCCCCGATCCTCCTTTGATCGCATCGACTCTAGCAGCAGCCCCGATCCTCCTCTGATCGCCTCGACGCTAGCCTTGCACGTCTGCCTCTTCTTCAGCCGCCATCGTCGACCCGATCTCTACGCCACCGTTCGGAACTTCCTCGACCTGAGGCCAACAACTCGACCCAGCAACCTTTGGCATCACCGTCGTTCGATCCGACGCCGGAGCTATCCATCGACGCCCGATCGACCCGAATTGCTACTCGACCCAGTTCCTCCTAGATCCGACCCGCGAAATAGAAAATGGATATTTACCATTTCTTGTAAATTAAGGTTAGTTTTTCGAAACTTACCGTAGTAAAACAAATAATTATTGTTTTACTGATACTGTTTAATGAAATTAATTGTAAATGTGAAATATGATCGTCTATTTGATTCCTCGATTTCACTTGTTAATTTTTACTGCCTACGTAAAGGCAATATATTTTTGTTTTTAAGCATTAAATTTTAGGGTTGAATACTTGTTACCCTCTAAACTCTTTACTCAAAAATAACTTTGTACCCGACCTTTCAAAATACACTGGTACATCCCCAGTCTTTCATTCTTCAACAGTTTAGTCAATTCCGTCAGTTTACCGTTAAAAATTATGTTAACTTGCTGAGGTGACAATTTCAACCATTCTAACTCAGCTGGATGTCTACCACATCAGTAAAAAAGTCTAAAATACCCCTGGATCAAACCCAAGCCCAAGTCAAAGAATCTGAAGAATCCGCTCTCCGACGATAACGCCCGCCGCATAATCAAGTCCAAAGCCAGGTACTGGAGCGCCCTCCGCCGCAACGATGCTCTAACCTTAACCCTGTCCTTTAAGAAATTCAAGTCAAATTCACAAACACCCTTCTGATCATCAACACAAATCAAACTGGATTTCAACCCAGACGACTCAGAGACCTCAACCAATAACATAGAGTTCCTCACAGCCAATTCATTGTACAACTGAATGAAATACTTATCAGAAACCAATCTACACCAAAGCTTACACACAGTTTTGCTCCTGAAAAGTGACTTAATCGGCAGCCTTGAGAGAATTTGAAGGACGACTTCGTCCGAGAAAAAGCCATGTCTTTGTGAATTCATTATCAGATTTTTTCAACGAATATGTACAAAATCCAAAATACCCAGTTTGATAAAATTGGGAAAAAGATGATGAATTTGCTTACCCAGATGAGAACTGCGATGTGGGTACCTGATCAAACTGTGATGTGGGTACCTGATCAAACTGCGTTTGATGCATTGGGATCAACTGGGTTTTCAGTTGAAGTTGCGCCATGTTGGTTCGGTTTGACCAAACTGGTTCGGATTAACCCAGTCACCGAGTTGCAGCTGTTTCTGTTGCCACTCGTCCTCTTCCCCAGCGCGATTCTCCCGCTGCAGATCTTCGAGTTCCAGTACTGGATGATGATGCACTTGCTCCTCCAGACCGATCTTCGCTTCGGCATCATCTACTCTGACGCCGTTTCCGGCAGCACCGTCTACTCCAGCACCTTGGATGGAGCCCAAAATCAAAACCCCAAAACCCCGCACTCGCCGTCTACTCCAGCTCTCTCCTTTGATCAGTCTCATTGTCGCTAACATCATGACCTGAACTCAGCTTTTCTTCTTCTGCGTTCAGAAAGGGCAAATCCATAAATTGTAGTTCATGCCTTTTCCACAACCTCCGCCCGAGCACGACTTGCTCTGATAGCCCTCCTCTCCGCCACCACGCTCTACTGCTACTACAAATACCACCGCCTTAAGCACCTCAAAAGCCTCTCCCTAAACCCTGATGAGGTTTTTGAAGGGCGGTGCGGCCGAAAACGGTGTCTCTTTGATTAATGGAGGTGGAGCTGACTCAACTGAGTACTCTGACGTGTCGGATGATGAAGAGGAGAATGTGGAAGATGAGGAGGAGGCTGTGGTTGAGTCTGGGGTTGTTGATCTTGAGGACGTTGCAGGTAGAGATGAAATAATATGGTCACTCAAATTCATTATCAAACTGGGTTCCCTAAGACCAAGACTAATGGGACAGTGAATGGTAAAAGAGATATGGTTACTCCATGGGGTATTTTAGACATTTTTATTGATGTGGTAGACATCCAGCTGAGTTGGAATGGTGGAAATTACCACCTCAGCAAGTTAACAAAATTTTTAACGGTAGACTGACATAATGAACTAAACTGTCGAAGAATGAAAGATTGAGATTGTACCAGTTTAATTTGAAAGGTCGGGTACAAAACTGTTTTTAAGTAAAGAGTAGGGGTGGATTCGGTTCCATTCGGTTCGGTTTTTGACTAAAACCGAGAACCAAACCGAACTAAAAATTCAATTCGGTTCAGTTCGGTTTTTTATTTTTGGAGGGAGTAAACCGAAAACCGAACCAAACCGAGCGGTTCGGTTCGGTTCGGATTTTTTTCAGTTTTTTTTTTTTTTTTTTTTTTGCAAAAAATGTAATATTAAATATTTGTATTTAAAAAAAACTTTGTGAAAAATTCAAAATTCATTAATTCGACAATTCAAGTAGTTGAGTTTTTTTTGTTCCTGATAGTTCCTTATTTTTATAAGCATACGCATACAATCTATTGGTAATATTTATGACAACAAATCATCAATCTACAAAAATTGTAACCACCAAAGTCTTAACTCTTAAAAATTCAAACTATGACATCATAATTTAATATTTTTAAATTAAAAAAATATGGCCTTGGATTTTTTAGGCAACACAACACTCTTAATATTTTACCTAGAGTCCTACACGGACATTTTGAATATTTTGACATGCACACAACTTCACACAAAAACAAAATAAAATATAAAATATTAATAAAAAAGTAAAATATATAATCATAAAACCTAAAATCACATTAATCAAATCAAATATTTAATAATAAAATACAAAACGACATCTTTTTAATGAGAATTCGGTTTTTTGGTTCGGTTCGGTTTTTCACAAGGTAAAACCAAAAACCAAACCGAATTGATTCGGTTCGGTTCGGTTTTTTCCTTTTGGTTCGGTTTTTTTTTCGGTTCGGTTTTTTTCAGTTTCGGTTCGGATTTTGGCTCGGTTTTTTTCGATTTTCGGTTTCGAATGTCCACCCCTAGTAAAGAGTTTAGGGGGTAATAAGTATTTAACCCTAAATTTTATGTAGGCAATATTTGTCATTTAAATGTTATTTTGTAATTAATGTGACATAGTTTTTTTTATATGCGAATATTATGTGCTCTATATATTTTTTTAAAATTAATTATCTAGCATGCTATCTGTATTTTGTTAATATTGAATGGTTATTTTATTTCACATATTATATGTTAAGTATAATGCCATGATAAAGAAACTTCATGTGTGTTATAAAAATCAGTACAAATTTACCATGTGATAAAGTATTTTCACAAAGCATCGAAAAATGTGTGACCACTATGAATTATGGTCTCAAAATCTAATTCACATTCTTGGAAATTAATTATCGTGGATGTCTTATGACTACATAGTTAATAAATTCTTCACTCTTGTTTATGTAGATGGCTGATCCAACTCGACCCGAATTTGAAATACTGGACTCAGAAGGAATTGAGTAACACTGTTGGGTTTCAGATGCGGAAACTGCCTTTCTTGGAAAGGACTGTACTTTCACTATCACACCCTCCACCGACCCTAAGGACAAAGAACCGTCTGCGAAAGTCAAAGCAAACGCCCTAATGTTTTTGAGGCGACATATTGACCTTAGCTTACGCTGGGAGTACCTTCAGTTGAAAACACCCAAAGAACTGTGTGATGCCCTAAAGGGACGTTTTGGGAACATTCATGACACTTTACTCCCAGAACTGAATGCTCAGTGGAACGAAATCTGATTGCTTGACTACAAAAGGGTTAATGAATTCAACAAGACATGTTGCGCCTTAAACCACGTCTCAATTTCTGTGGAAAAGAACTCACAGAAGATGATATGATCCAGAAGACTCTTTCCACTTTTCCTACTTCAGCACTTATATACTAGCGAACTAGTATAGGCTGGAGTATGACAAGAAAAATATCACAACCTTCAACAAATTGATCAACATGCTGCAAGTGGCTGAGCAGCATGATCAAGTTCTTATGAACAATAATGCCAGGCCCGTTGGGACAAAGAAAATTCCTGAGGTTAACTATGACAAGATAAAAGGTGGAAAGAACCCTAAAGAAAAGAGAGTTGGACGTGCTGAGCCCTACCCACGTGGACGCAATGCACCACGAGGAAAGGCACCTATGGTCCGTGGGATGGGCCGTGGAGGCACCTATGGTCCGTGAGAAGGTGGTGCTGGTCCTAGTGGCCATAGTGGTGCTAGGGCCAAGGTGCAAAAAGCACCCAAAAACCCTCCAGTCAAAAAGGAGAGAGTTGGAAATGAACCTTGCTATAGGTGTGGAGCTACTGAGCGTTGGTATAAGAACTGCTAGGCAAGTAACAAAGTAGCAGCCAATTACAAGAGGTATAGGGAGTCTAGAGAACAAGAGGCTCAGTATATGGAAGACGGAGGCGATGACGCTGATGTCAACCTCACAATTGCAGACTTCAATGGCAACATGAACCCTGCTCAGTCTATGGATGTTCCAGACTTTGATGAGTGATCTGCTTTATTTATTTATTTACCTTTTCAAGAATGCTATAAAGGCGGCATGCCTTATTTTAATTAGACTATTGTTTTGGTCTTAAAGTTTATTTGAATAATAGTTTGTTGAATTGGATTTTGATGTACAAGACTTTGATTTGATTATCGTTGGCTTATTAATAAATTTTGAATTTTATTCTAAAGTATTGGATTTTGTTTGATCTTATACACGGTTCGAAAATAACACTATTATGATGTAAAGCAATACATCTAGCAAATAAAAGAAAAATAATATTATAATGACAAGCATATCATTCTACCTCAATCGAAATACTCTAAAGAATATGAGATATATTTTTCAACTTTATTTAATAATCTCATCCAATTTAGTTGTAGGAATGTATCGAGAAGAAA
Organism: Potentilla sterilis; assembly: GCA_963682095.1. Lineage (NCBI taxonomy): Eukaryota > Viridiplantae > Streptophyta > Magnoliopsida > Rosales > Rosaceae > Potentilla > Potentilla sterilis. The sequence goes on from OY821754.1 coordinate 31,530,724, forward strand.
TACAGTGCTTAGCTGATAGTGGGACTACTCACACTATTTTAAGGAATCGACAATTATTTGTTGAATTAATTCCTTATAATACATCTGTGACTATGTTAGAGGGATCATCACAAGTAATAAAGGGGCGAGGAAATGCCTCATTTTTTTTTATGCCTAACGGCACAATGATAAAAGTCACAAACGCTCTATATGCACCTAGAGACAATCGAACCTTGTTAAGTTTCAAAGATATTCATGCCAACGGTTATCATTTGCAAACTCGCTGTGAGAATGGAATTGAATAATTGTATATGACTTCTTATGAATGTGGAAGGAAACGCATTCTAGAAAAACTAATGCGTCAATATAATGGATTATATCTCACTACCATCTGGATTATTGAATCCTATGCTGTCACCAACAAAGAAATTTGGGATACTGACGCATACAGGCTTTGGCATAACCGACTAGGACACCCTGGTAGCGACATGATGGTTCGTGTTTTAAAAACTCACACGGACATCCCTTCTTCCGAGGAAAATATAAAATGGGACAAAAATCCGACACAATGCAAAGTGTCGGTCGTAGTGTTGCTTCCACACAACCATTACCTTTTGAAGCACCAGATGTGCTATGTCCCTCTGTCTCATTGACTATTTCAAAGGCACATCACTCATTTTGTAAAGCCTACTCTTTAGAAAAAACAGGATCGAGAGTGGCTTAAACGTCCACAAACTCACTTTCTCCACATACGCCAAATTCATTGGTCAATCCACAAGATATAGCTAAAGAGTGGCTCTAACACATACCCATAACAATCTAAAATCACAGTCAGAATGTTACATAATCAATTTTCCACTCATTACCGCAAGGTCGCAAAAACAACAATCATCTCACTTTGGCCTTATCAACATTTCCAAACCGATCACTTTAATAGGTTACTCAAAAACTAGGGCCACTCCCAGAACACAACGTGAATAAGAGACCAAAGTCTCAATGTGTAGCCTTAACCGGAATAACAAATTCCTATCTCAAAAGAGATAGGGCCAAAACATCCTAGTTCTCAACTCGTAACCTGACGCTAGAACTGCTGATAAGCGTCAATGCACAACCGAATAGGTATAACCCACATACCTATTACGTACGCAAGGATAACGTCCTAAAAGGTCGATATACTCGAGGCATAGTCTAAAAGATACAACTCGCTACCTGAAATGTACTTTACATACTTAATAATGACATTAGCACCAAGGAGCACGATGGGTATCCGTTGCAGTCGGATCCATCAGTCAGAGGTACTAAGCATTACTAAGCATATAAAATAACAGAATAGAATAGTACTCTACAGAGTACATAACAAGGCACCAAAGAATCTGACTCACACACTTAATGAACACACTAGCATCGAAGTATATGATGGAAATCCGCCGCGGTCAGACCATCATTCAAAGAATACTAGGTGTCATCAAGTATAAAAGATAACATGACACAAGGGATGAAATGACCTAATGCTCTGATACCAAACTGACAGGACCCGCCTCGGATTTCACCCTGAAATCCGGATAAGATCCTGCGGGGACCACCTTAAGACTAACTCTATCGATAAATCGATAAGTCAATCTTAGGATGGACAACCCTAAAACCTGTAACAACCAAAAATACTTCTAAATCCAGTTCTAACCTTAACACCTGGAGCCATCTGCTCCCCAAATCATAACAACCGCCACAAATAAACACAAAATCAGACTCAATTTATACTCAATTGACTCACGAGTAATCAGAGCAATCTAATACAATGAACTGGGAATACAAATGAAAATAGAACAAAAATATAAGAATAAGGGCCCACCTAGCGGAAGCGACAACGATGATAGCTATGCCTCGACTCCGAGTACTCTTGACCTCTGACCACTACTCTGCACACTGGACAATTTAAACCGAAGGGCCCAGGGGAAAGTAATTTAAAAATGTTAGAGTGAGTGGATAAAAATAATATTGAATGCTACCTTATATAAAAAGTATTATATTACTTTCTCAATATTTTATAATTGAAAACCACTATGCATGCATTTTTAATAAAACGTCTCACGTTTCAGAAAAATCATACTTATAAATCAGGCTTGCTGATATAATAAATGAACAAATAATACTTTGTTTATACTTTCAAAGAAATACTTTGAAAATCAAATAATAACATATCATGACCAATCCCATTGGTCATATAAAAACCCAGCCCCGCTGGTTCGGAAATTTATTAAATAAATAAAAGTCTCGTAAGAGAAAGCATTCCTGAAACCCAAATAACATAAAATCATGACCAATCTCATTGGTCATATAATAGAACAGGGAAACTTTACCACCATTTAATAGTAAGCCTCCCAGGCTAAGGGTCGAGCCTCCAAGACTCTGTAGCGTCCTACGCTAAACCTGTACACGTCGACCACCGAGGTGAATCTGACCTATGTGGTCAAGTCGTCACCTCGCATGAGCTCAGGTGACTAAGCTAGCTAGCATCAATATATATGGATCCTGATATGGTGAAAACAAATCTGAAAACACGTTTCCCCATATAGCATAAATCCGTACGGTCCCCGAACGCACATCTGAGACTTATAAATATCTACTCAAATAATAGCCTCGAAAGATATATTTATATATTTAACCGACATGTCCCACATGTCGAAAAATAATATCGAAAAAGATATATATAACAGCGACATGTCTCACATGTCGTGAAATCACAAATTATGAGATCATAAAATCCCCGGAAATCTCATATCCGGTCTTTTAATTACAAATATATTCAAAATGATCAAATATGATTTATCAAATCATACTATTTCCGGAAATCTCATTTCCGGGTAAAATTTCGTACTATATAGAATAGTAGAAAACATATACCCCAAATCCATATTTTTCTTTAAATAGTAAATAAACAAATATCATAATCATATACTTGATAATTCATACCAAGCTCAAGGAATCATTTAATTAAAGTAAACTTCATTTCAATAAAATATTTATGCATGCATGTATTTAAAATAAAATCCACTCACAGTACAGCCGAGCTTGCCGCTATTCCGACCTCTCGTCCCGTCGAGTAACCTCTCGACCTGTAACAGGGACGTAATCATATATATTACGAAACTCGGGATTTATTTAAAAACGTTAAATCTACGGACGTCTTCACTCGCACGAAACCTCCCAATTTTCTCTTTTTCAGTTATCGGTATAGGAATTACGCCTCAATACCGAACAATCTACGTCTGAAATAACTCAGGGCACCCACCCCGTGTCCGATTAATTCTTTTACTAGTTATTTCGTCGTAAAACCCTTTTAAAACAGCTTTTACCTTTTTACGGTAAGTCAACAGTAACATTTAATGGTCAAACAGTAATTGTATAGTCAAACAGTAAATGGTCAAAGTCTAATTACTATTTACCATTTACTTTTACTGTTTTATTGTTTACTTTTCACCTTTTACCGTTTTACTTTAACCTTTTACTGTTTCACTATTCACCCTTCTTCCTCCCGCCGCCGGCAACAGCAGCACCGCCGCCGGCAGCTCAGCCACAGGAGGCCAAAAATGCCTCCATTCGACTCCAAATCAACCCAACACCATCGCCACCACCACAGCACCTCGTCCTCTTCGCCTCCGTCGCCAAAAACCCAAGCAGCCGCCGCATACGGCGGCAGGAACACCACCATCCAAAATTCAACCAATCAAACCCTAAATTACACTCAATCGACTCCAAACAACATCCTAAACCCGAATTAAACCTCCAAATCCACCAAAAACATCATCTCCACCAAATTCACCAAAAACCCTAGAATTTCAAATCCAAAATTCTCCTTACCTGGTGCAAATTGGTTCAATTCCTTTCGTGAAGTGGTTGTGCGGGTCGAGACCTTCGATTCCCGACCAGAATCGGGCAGAACCATGGCCGGAGGAGGGAGCTCTGGTTCAACTGAATTTCAACTTATTTAAAAGTCAACCTTTAGAACTTTCGAATCGTAAAAACGATTCCAGAAACGTAAAAATAAAAGATAACACTATCACGAGGTAATTCGAGGTTCGGGTCGTATCAGATGAACTATGCCCTTGCGTATTCATAAAGAAAACAAGTTCCAGATTTGCAATCGTAGCTGTATATGTCGATGATATGAAGATGCTCAGGCAATTTAACATGGACAAAGAACATTCTGTTAGCACTCACATGATCGGTCGAAGTTTGGATATAAAGAAAGAACCATTTCGCCCAAAGAAAGATGACGAAGTACTATTGGGAGCTGAAATTCCCTACTTAAGTGCAATAGGTGCATTATTATACCTAGCTCAATGTACTCGACCATATATTGCATTCTTAGTTAACTTGTTAGCTAGATTTAGCTTAACGCCAACGCAGCGTCATTTAAATGATATTAAGAATATATTTCGATACCTAAAAGGAGCCATTGACTTGGGTCTATTTTTTCCCTACACAAAGACAAGAGGGACCACAAATGGAAATGCAACCCTTAAAGGAAATATCGATAGAGAAAGTACCACCCCCTACACTGAAACCCCAAATAATGTGCTGGTTGGGTTTGCTGATGTTGGGTACCTCTCTGACCCACATAAAGGTCATTCTCAAACTGGTTATGTATTTACCATTAGGAGCACGGCGATATCTTGGAGATCAACTACGCAAAACATTGTGGCTACCTCCTCCAACCACTTAGAGATCATTGCTCTACATGAGGCGGTTCGTGAGTGTATATGGTTAAGGTCCATCATTACACATATTCGAGGGACTAGTGGTTTAAGTTCTACCATTGAAGAGCCTACTTGTCTTTATGAAGATAATGCAGCTTGCATCGAACAAATGAAGCTAGGTTATGTCAAGGGTGATAACACAAAACACATATCGCCAAAGTTTTTCTATAATCAGCAACAACAAGCTCTTCTCAAGATTCAAGTGAATCGAGTAAGATCTGAGGAGAATGTGGCAGATTTGTTTACCAAATCATTACCCAAAGCAATATTTGAGAAACATATGAAAAACATAGGAATGCGAAAGCTTTCAAAGCTTCCTTAATTGATGTAAGGATCAGGGGGAGATGTAGACTTCAGGGGGAGTGTAATACACACATGTCATCCTTAAAGGTTAAAGGTGCGTTGTGCTCCTTTTCCCTTCTACCAGGTTTTATTTTGTCCCACTGGGTTTTGTTACTTGGTAAGGTTTTTAATGAGGCAACGATCTATACACAATTTCGTCTTTGACTCGGCACAAGGGGGAGTGTTAAAGGAAAATACCATTAGTGTGCCTTCGTCAAAGTATTGACGATAGTGAAATTAGGAAATTAGTGATCAATCAGATGTAATGTTTCAGTCAGTGATTATGATCATAAATATAATTGTTATTACCATTGTAATCATCACCCTATATAAAGGGATTCTCTAATGAAATGAGTAAACCGATTCCATTTTACTATTACATCATTTTTATTCTATTTAATTTTTTTCCAATCTGATCTTGAGGAGGAACAAAGATAATATCTTCTAATTAAGGCTAAAATTCATTAGAGAACTCAAAGCTAATTGTATAGGTTGTCAATGGATTAACACACCCATGATATTTGAGCAAATTCACATGCAAACAAAGCAAAGTGACAAACTATGTAATCAACAAAAAAACTCACATTTCCTCAACAACGGAAAAAAAAATAATAAAGACCCAGATGTCCAGATGATAATTATTCTCTATTGAAAATAGATCGAGAGAAAAAATTGAAATTTCGGATCATTTTAGAGCAATAGATTTGCCTGATTTGGGATGAATTTTCAAAGTAAAATATAATTAATAAATGTTCAAAAATTGAAGCATGTTTAATCATCGATTTTGGAGGTGTGAACTGAATATTCTATAAGGAAATTCTTTTAATTAGATTTTGGGTATTTTGGAAAAATTAGAGAGGTGTAAATAATATTTTGGTTCTTGTAAAAAGTAAATTAGAGGGCCATTAAGCAAGGAGGTCCAAGTGCCATTTTTGGAGGTATGAATAGAAGCTCCATTGGTAAAACCGTAAAAGTCATGACCAAAAGAAGAAAGAAAAAACCACCACCTCTAACCAAACATGGTTGTCATATGAGTCTCCATAGTTTACAAGTTAGTCTGTGTTTCTGCACAAACCCGTAGGCCTGGTAGAGACTGGGGAATCTAGATGTGATCTCCTCCTGCAAACCTGCTCACTAAGGGGAATACCGGGCGGGCCGGTCTTCTCCTCTCCGATGCCTAAGTTAGTACAGTTGGGATGAATAGATAACTTAAGCACGTATGATAAGCAGTTAGAGAGATCAGTTACCTATTAAAGAGGGTAGTTGAGGCCCTTATATAGGTGGTCGGGCGTGAAGTCTGGTCTCACTCTTTGATGTGGGACTGGTTTCCTTCTGTTCGCACACAAAATGGCAGCTCTGGTGGCCCGTTCGGCAGGCTGGCGTCCCCGGCTCCCGGACCCCTGGTCACAAGGTAGACTGTTGGGCCTCGGGTCCGGGTGTTGGTGATCCTGCTCCGGGCCTCAGTCCGGCCCCGGGCATGCTGGCTGCGGGTCTGTGGGCCTGTGTAGCCCCTCTGTGGCTACTGTCAACAGTCTGCTACCAAATTATCTTCCTAGTTGATATGTGAAAAATGAACATCATTTGCCTTCACAGAAAAAAACAATTTTTCCTTAAGGCCCCGTTTGGAATGCAAGAAATCATGGTATGGAATGAGAAATAATTTTATTTTTCATTCCGAGGTGTTGTTTGGTTGTAAATTAAGACCGGAAAGGAAACAAAAAATGAAATCTGATTGGAAATGAATTCCATCATAAAGCCTGAATAGAATTACCTAGTTAGGGGTGGTATTTCAATTCCATTTGCCACTGTAAAAGGCAAAATTACAGAAATTATCCCTCTAAAAAAAAGATTCTCCCGCTCACCAATTATTTTCGGGCTCAAAGTTCCCGCGATGGGATCTGTATATAGTTATGGCGAAAACCCTTCTCTCCCTTGTCGTCTTCTTCTTGAAGCGATTTGTCGACGTCTTTTGCTAACAAAAGGTAACCTTCTTTAGATTTTCTTTTCTTTTTTATTATTTGTCTTTGAATTTCTTTCTCTTCTGTTATTGAGAGAACTCGAAAGATAGGATTATCTGTTTTGGATTTCAGCAAACAAGGTTCAAGCTTCTTGTCAACTATTGATTATATACATGTTGTCTTTATCTATAGATAAATTTGATTCATGTAATACAAATTCTTATTTATTTACATCTATGCTTTATAACTTTGTAGCATGGCACGTAGAATTTTGCAAAGAAGAGAAAAATTTAAGCTTGCATTGTCATTCATGATTAAAATTTTCAATATTATGTGTATGATGTCTCTTACTGTTGAACGGCATTATAGAAAATATTTGTTAAGGAATGAACCAGAGGCTAACAGAAATGGTATACGAGATGAAAATCTTAGACGACTTATATATTCTAATGATCTAGCTTGTTTTGAGAACCTTAGAATGGATAGGTATACTTTCAATAAGCTATGTATAATGCTTCGTACTACTGGAAAGTTAAGAGATACGAAAAATATGACAGTACATGAAATGGCAGCAATATTTCTACACATTCTTGGTCATCATGAAAAGAATAGGGTGATTAAGTTTCGTTTTGTAAGATCTGGTGAGCCTATTAGTAGGTGCTTCAATAAAGTACTAAATGTTGTTCTTCGATTGAGTGGCAAGCTACTTAAATCACCGGAACCGGTCCTCGATAATTCAATGGATGACAGATGGAAATGGTTTAAGGTATATGTCACTAAAAATTTAGTTGTTGTTTTCTAGATTATCAATACTACTTTTTAAGTGTGTGTTAATAACCTTATTTTAATTCTTTTGTAGAATTGCTTAGGAGCACTAGATGGTACATATATTAGGGTCATTGTTCCTGAGAAAGACAAGCCTAGATATTGTACTAGAAAAAATGAAATTGCAACTAATGTGTTAGGAGTTTGCTCTCAAGACATGAAATTTATCTATGTTTTGTCGGGTTGGGAAGGCTCTGTAGCTGACTCTCGAGTACTACGAGATGCTGTTAGTAGGAGAAATGGTTTACAAGTTCCACAGGGTAAAAGTTTTATGAAGTACTGTTAATTAGTTTTATTTTTAGAATTTAAGATGTGAGTTTGGAAAATTTTAAATACAATTTGTTTTAGGTTACTACTACCTTGTGGATGTTGGAAACACAAATGGCAAGGTTTTTTTGCTCCATATAGAGGGCAATTGTATCATTTAACAGAGTGGAGAGAATGAAACATGCCAACAAGTTCTGCAGAGTTTTTTAACATGAAACATTCTGCAGCTAGAAATGTTATCGAGAGGTGTTTTGGTCTGCTTAAACTACGTTGGGCTATCTTTCGAAGTCCTGCCTTTTACCCATTAAAAACATAGTGCAAGATCATTCTTGCTTGTTGTCTTCTTCACAACCATTGTAGAAATGAGATGCCTATAGACCCACTGGAAGATTTGTTGGTGGAAGACATAGATGAAATAGAAGCTGACCCTATCACTGTTGTTGAGTCATCTCCTCAATGGAGTCAATCGAGGGACAATTTAGCAACAGAAATATTTGATGAGTGGAGAGCATATAGACTAGGTGGTTAAGTACGTGTGTTTGAGTTTGCATTGCTAATAAAGCTTTATTATTAAATTTTGGTTTATATTTGTTAGTTCATGCTATAATGAATTCTCTATTTTGAATAATATTGTTTTCATTATTAATTATATAGATTGCACAAATGTTCAGGATTTGTTCCTCTTTTAGTATTGCTAATAATGCTTTATTATTATAGTTTGGTTTATGTTTGTTAGGTTATACGTACGGTAATGAATACGTACGGTAATGAATTCTCTGCTTTGAATAATATTGTTTTCATTATTAATGATATGGATTGCACAAATATTAATCATCTGTTCTTCTATTAGTATGGATTCTAAACCAATTGAGCAGCAAAAGGGAAGAGTAACACTGCCAGATCGGACAGAATAGCCGACGAAAAAAATTTCGTCTACTATTCAAAATTTTCGTCGGGTATTCCTTCTACCGACGAAACTTTCGTCAGCTATTATTCGTCGATAAACCGACGTCGGTAATAACGAAACCCGACGACAATAACGAAATCGTCGGCCATTTTCAAATATGCTCGACGAAATAACGAAATCGTCGGCCATTATCACCGACGAAAATACATTTCGTCGACCAAACCTTGGCATAATGCCCGACGAAATTCGTCGGATATTTTCACATATGGCCGACGATATCGTAAAATATAGCCGACGATCTCTTCTGTTTCGACGGTTATTTGTTCTGAAATATAACCGACGAAAATGTCAATTTCGTCAGAATATATTAATATTTTAATATATATATTAATTAGTTATAGCCGACGAAACCGTCACTATTTAACATAGACCACCGACGAAATAATATCATTTTCGTTGGCTATAGCAGTTATAGCCGACGAAATTTGGTAAAAATCATCGGCTATAGCAGTGATAGCCGACGAAATAATGTCAATTTCGTCGGCTGTTCTTACATTTTGGGGAAAAAAAATTAAATTAATTTCTAAATTACCATTCCAAGCAACCTGCAATTCACAATGACAATCCAACAAGAAACACGTTTTTCATTAATTATTTAATTTGTTCCATCCCTAAACCCTAAACCCGAATCCTGGCCACCATCCTGCTGTCCATCATGCTCGTCATCCTGCTGAATGAACTCGGGAGCTCTCGGCATTGGAGGTTCATCTAACGGCTCAAACGGGGGCGGGGGTTCAAGGGCTTGTTGTTGTGCCGCGAACATAACATACCACTAGTTTTGTTGGCCGGCGTAGTTCTGTCGCCGAATTCTCTCGCATTCAGCATGCCAACGCTCCATTTCCATATGATACTGCTGTGTTCTGCGTTGTTCCTCCTGTGATCTGCGTTGTTGCTCCTGTGATCTCTGGAACTGGGCCGCCAATCTTGCATGTTCTTCTACCAATCTCTGCATTTCCCCCTTCATCTGTTGGGTGTCCCCGCCTCCCCTCTTTTGAGCTCCCTTAGTGGTCTTCAGGACCCCTATATTCCAGAACTTCCCAAACCCCGGCAGTAGTAGTCGTTTGACCGTTTTGGGAAGGCTGCATCGAATATCCTCGCTGTAGTTTGGACATTCGATCGGTCGACCTGGCTCAGGGCTTCTTGCAGATTTTCCTCTGAAATGTTCGGTTGTGTCTCCCGGACTACTTCCTGCAACACTTCTTCTTCGGCCCGGTTCACCCTCTCCTAATTGAACGGGAAAAAAAAATAATTAATATTCTAACAAATATATAATTAAGTAAAATTAATAATTAAAATTTTAAAATTGTAATTAACGACTTACAAGCTCTTCTGTCGCTAATGGATAAGCCTTCTTGAACGTCTCTACGTACGGGTTGCTTAAAGGATGATCTCTAAGCGCCTCCTCCTGATATTGTGAAAATGGCCTAGAACCACCATGATAGGGGGTTGTGTTACGGCGGCGGTTCGCAGAGTTTATCCGAGACCGTTCCTTCAAACAAATAATAAAATATTAGAAAAATGCATAAAAAAATATTAGTGTAATAATTATAAAATAATCAAACTAATAATTAAAATATTAACAAAATAAACATTTATAGTTAAGTTTAGTATTTACCTGCATAACTTGGTTGTTGAAGTCTACTGTCTTCAACCAACGCCACTCGTACTCCCTAAACATGAACTCTCTTGGAGTACCCATACGACCATGTTTGTCGTATTCGGTAAAGTGGGTACGGAGCTCGTTCTTCCACTCTTTGAACCTACAGAAAAAACAAAAGTGCATTCGAAATATTATTAATATCATAAAATATTTCAAATTATAAGATGAGGAATTCCCAACGTACCTCGAGTTCTGCATCGCGTACGCCTAAGCCTGCTTGTGTTCGGCAATCTCGAAGTATGCCTGAAAGATAATATTTTATTAGTTTTAAAATTATAACAATACCGAAAATTATTAAATATTACGATAAAGAAATTAAGTTTTTTAAATAACTCACCGACGCCGCGTTGTTGACCTCCCTCTTGATCTCTTCCGGCACATCAGCCCACCGTGTCCACAACATAGGGACTCTATCCCTAATTAGTGCTCCCACGCAACCCGCGTAATCGTGGCGTTTTTTCCCCTTAACATCCTGATTAGGGGGTTCATTGATCTGGATCCTCCCGCTGGTCTCAACACTTTTCCTGAGCGTATCAAAACATATGACACCTCTCGTATTCCTGCTTGAACTGCTAGCGGCGGTCCCTATCACATAAATGACGATTGGTTAATAAAATTAAATATTAGTGCGTTAATTTTAATAAAATATTTAATTAATAAAATCAAATGTTACCTGAACTCGATGACCCTTCTGCCAACTTTCTTTTTAATCTCGCCAAAATCAGGAGCTCAGGTCTCTCAAATGGCTCATAATTATGGTATATCTCCGCAACACTCACGTACTGAGGGCTAGCAGGCCATATGGGCACACCACACTCGTCGACATCGGGTATGGCAGGAATGTTGTATGGCAGGTATAGCTGATTAGGGAGAGTAGGCCCCTCAGTAGAGTCAGCAGCAGACGGCGCAGGACTCGTCATCGGTTCCTGATGAACTTCAGGCATACGGACCTGATGAACGTCTGGAGCTATGTCATCCTCAAATAGCTGCGTACTACATCTCGGAGGATCTGGCCGGAGAGGGGGACATGAACTGCTCGACGGTCGCCCCGCCGATAAAAGGGTCTGGTGCCGGTTTCTCACACTCCTCCGCGGCTGGGATGAATCGATCCTCTGAGACTGGCTGGTGGTCCTCTCAGGCTGGCTAGGGGTCCTCTCGGAGTCTCCAGATCCGCCAGAACTTCCAGAACCCCTAGATCTGGAACGAAGGCCTCCGAATAGCTGTCTAAATGCATCGGCCATCTGGAAATAAATAAATTAATACATTAATTAATATTAAATTATATTACATTAAATAACAAATTCTAATTGATATAATAACCAATAATACTAACATATTTTAAAACATACTAACAAATTAATATTTATAATTTAACTAATTTTAAATAATACTAACCATTAACATAAATATAACCATTTATATACAAATATAACTATATTTCATCATTAACATATATATACATACAAATAACCATTTATATATTAACATAAATATAACCATTTATATAATTAGGCTACCAATTTATATATATAATTAATTTAACAATTTATATATAACAATTAAAATATACATTAACATATATATATATACAAATATGTGTATATATTAACAAATATATAACAATTTATATAATTAATCTACAAATTTATATATATATAATTAATCTAACAATTTATATATATAACCAATATATATAACAATTTAACACACATTTAAATATCTAAATTATATACATGTTGAAGGAAAAACGTATTATGTGCCTTCGTCAATGTAACTGACGATAGATAATTATGTAGTCATTATTGTCATTAATGTATTTCCTATTACCGTTGTAATATTCACCCTATATAAAGGGGATTATCAATGAAATGAGTAGACCAATTCAGTATTTCCTATAACACGTTATCAGCACGTAGCTTTACTCGCTGAGAAAGAAAAAAAAACCCTAACAGCAATAGCCAAAGAAAAAAAAAAAAAAAAAAAAAAAACCCTAGCCGGCAGCAGCCCCCCCGGCGCCGCCGCTACCCCCCTCCTCTCAGCCTAGCATCGCTAGGCCTCCATCTCCCCAGCCGAGCGCCGACGACGTCAGCCCAGCCGAGCGCCGACGACGCCAACCCACAGCGACCCGACACCCAGAAGTTTTCTCTGGGCACCCCTTGACTACTCCGATCCAACCCCGACGCCTGCTCCGCCCTGCTCCGACACGCGCTGCAGATCGGACCTCCTTAACGCCTCCTGCTCCTCCGCTCGCCTCGCCACTCGCCTTACGCGTCTGCCTCGCCTTTATCGGACCCAGATCGGACGACGATCGGACCCCCCCACCCTCCTTCGACCTCATCTGGGCACCCTCCTCGCGACGACTCCGGATCGGACCATCCAGTCGGCCCCAACACCGATCCCCCCCCCCCGATCTGCTCCTGTCGATGCATACCCTCGGCCTCGACGGACGGTTTTTTTTCGGACCAGCGCCGACGCCAACGCCAACGACACAGTCGTTCCCCAGCACCGTTTTCCCGACAACTTCCTCGTCGACAGGAAGGGTTTGGGCCTGATCCGACCCGGCTCTTTGGCCTGGCCTTGACCCGGTTTTATTGGGCCTGACCCGGATCAACCTGATCTGACCCACGAAAAAATCAGAATTTTTTTTTTGGGTAAATAAAATTTAAAGGTAAATTTAAAATTACTACCGTATAGTAATTTATATTTACTGTGACTATTTACTGTTTTACGAATTTAATGATAAATATTAAATTATTTAATTTATATGATAAATGTGAAATATATATGATTAAAGTGACTAATCATATGAATATTGTTTGTTTTTTTTATGTGACATATCAATTATGATGAGGCAATCAATATGTGAGGATTATTTGGAGTCGGAGATCGAGCAATCGATTCATATGCAGTTTATTTGGCAAACTTACAAGTAATATTTATATTGACGCTCTGCTTTCATTATATTTTGTTTCAGTTATTTATATGAAATAATGTTTTATTCAATTTGATCGCATTAGTATTTTATATAAATATGAAACTTGAAACATTATATGCTCATTTTATTAGTGTTAAATAATTGTTTTATTTAACATGTTATTTAGTTTGAGCATTGTCATGATAATGTAATTTCATGAGCATTGTAATATAAAGAAAAAGTGACAAACCTATATTGTGAAAAAGCATTTTCACGAAGTAAGAAAAATATACCATTACAAATTTCGGTCTTGAAATCCAATTTTTATTTATTGAAAATTTTTCAACATGGATATCTTATTTATTGTGTAGAAAGCAACGATAATGGAATTTCATTAGCTTCACATGCAATGAAAATGGAGAAACCAAAATTTTATTGTGATAACGAAATTTCACGAAGCATCGGAGTTACCATAATGTATATTGGTTTATATTAGTCGTCGTGCATGTCATTTAGACTACGAGATTAATACATTATATTCTTCCTCTATTTTAAAGATGGTTTAACCATCACATTTTAGTTTTGACATATTGGACTCTGAAGAATTTGAGTACCAAATTTCCCTATTAAGCCGACTAAGGCTTGAGCATGGTATATTTATGCAAATTGCTTTATGTAAATAGCTAAATAAATAATTTCAATATCTTGAACGACAATGTAAGGTCTAAGAAAAAAATCCCTGAAATTTAATTATGCAAAGTAATGCAATCACCCTAAAACAAAGGGCAATGATGATGTAAGTTATGAGAAAACAAAGAGTAATAACGATGTAAGGTCTTAGACAAAGAAATTTCCTGAAACAAATTATGCAAAGTAATGCAACAACCCTAAACCAAAGGGTAATGACAATGTAAGGTATGAGAAAAAGAAATTTTCTGGAACACATTTTGCAAAGTAATGCAACAACCCTAAATCAAAAAACAATGACGATGTAAGGTCTTAGAAAAATATATATATATTCTTGAACAAATTGGGCAAAGTAATGCAACGACCCTAAAACAAAGGGTAATTACCATGGACGTAAAATTCATATAATCATCCAAAAGTAAGTGGAAACAATGTAACATTTAAAAGATGACATAGGGGACATGTCATGTGCAGTGAAGCACTCTGCCATTGTTGTAATTCAATGAACTATTGATACGTACATTATAAGCTAGCAAAGAATTAGCTACGACTTTCAATAAATATGAAGAATCATATGAGTACGCGGATTTTGGAAAAGTATCTTCAATATCCAACAGTAACATTGAAAATGAGTTTACAACTAAAAACATAATATCTGGGAAGAATATGTTAAATGACAAATCTCATCATTGCAGCTATTAAAAGAGCAAAAAGGATCTGGCTCAATCCAAGATAGACTTTGATTAGTCTACTTTAAAAATTTTAAGATATCCTTATAAAGGCTATTACGCCTAAATACGACTTTTGGTCCTAAATTAGACTTTTGGTCTTAAAGTTTCTCTCTCTAAAATTGGACAAGACTAAATGTAATCGTTGGCATGATAATTTTTTGAATTTTCTCTAAAGGAATTGAGATTATTCAAATTTTATTCATAATACACATGATTCAATTTTCTACATATAACTTTGCAAAGTATTGCATAAAGTAAAGCAACATATCATAATATAGGCATGAAACAAAGAACCGTGTGTAAAGAAACGCACAATGTAATCCCTAAAATAATAGTACTGAAGAACAATAGTACTATATCAATAGTATATGATAATGATTAGTATATCAAAGAAAGTGATAAGGATCAGTATATCTTTTCCTTTGGGATTCATAATACACCTGCCTAATTGGGATTACAATACCTTTTTATTACAATCCCCATCGATTTACTCTAAAGAACTTGAGTTACGTTTCGATGTATATATTGAGCATATGTCAAATTGACAATTTATGCGATAAAAGAAAATTGAATTTATTCCACATTTTAAAGAAATTTCTGCCACGATGTTCATGTAATAAGACATAGATGAGAATTTCATCTAAGCTCCTTTGCATTACCTCTAATGACTACGGATGTAAACGAGTATTAGAGAAGTTTATATGTCAACTTAGTGGGTTATATGTAACCGCTAATTGAATCCAAAATCATAAGAAAATGATATTTTGGAATTTTGACATAGATTGGCTTTGATATGGTGATCCGTACATTAAAGAAATTACTATGGACACCCATATTTTGGATGAATAGAAGCAAACACCAGAAGAATATGGTTCCCACACGAAACCGAGGACGACCAAAGAACATGTTATCCTCAAATATTATTTCGGTACAATCCATGTAGGGTTGAAGACGTACGTTCAAACCCTAGATTCCAACCCCCCTAAGGTGGCATTATGATTGATGCACAAAGTACATGCACTTATACCCTATTATGCTTCTGACATCCATCGTGATTTTATGAATAAAAGTACATCATTCAAAGCCTACTCGTAAAATTATGATTGACATCATCATATGCAAAGGAAACATGTATTCTCATTATATTCTTATATTGAATCCAAAGAGGATTCAGTGGATTGATTCAACCAACTTGCGGACACCTTAGATATTTAATGGTGTTGGTTGATGTGTCGACACGCTGGTCACGTGTCATGACACCATCCACAATTAAAATTTATGCTGCTTATGCTAGAAAGTCAAAGCACCTAGGCCGGGTTAATTTCCGTAGGTGTGATGATTTTATGGCTTATTATATGGGATTTGTAATGGACATCATATTTCTATATAAAAACCCAATTGGTCTCCTCGGAAAACGACTACAGTAATAGTCTTAATATTGGTAAAGCACACCAATACTTCCGTTTTGGGTTATGCAATTTTTGCATGCAGCGTTACTTTTTCATCTATGGCCAGCATCATTGAACCAATTTATACCATAGCTAGTGACTATGTGTGAGGATTTTAAAGGATTTCAAACGAACTTGTAATCCTTGAGCTCTTTTGGATTGACACGGATCTACAATCCTTGAGCTCCATTCAATGTTTTATGTGCCAAAAATTGCGCCGCCACAGCGCACAATGATGGGTTACTTGAGATGAATAAATATTTATGCTGGATATGAACTTCCAACTATAGTCCGCTATGTCGAAACCTTGACAGGCGATCTCCTCACCGCTAGATTTGCGGTGTGTCACTTGGATGAGACAGTCTTCCCGTCGTTAGGGGGAGATAAGAACAAGCATGTTCAAGTGGAACGACAGGAATTGTCGTGGTTTGTCCCCACTGTGTCTCATCTCGATCTCCAAAATCACACAAAGTAAAGTGTGCAGATGTCTTATACATTAAAGTGACGAGATCATATAAACCTGCTGCAAATATACCTGCAAGGATTGTGTTTTACCAAAAGGACATGGTACCACCCAAGAGAAATTGGGTATTACACTACCACCATGGATGGTGGCATGGTGACGCCATAAGTGGCATAAATGGTGTCACAGGCCGTGGCTCTCCAAGGAAGAGGGGGAGGCCACCTTAAGTTCGATACATACTTGTGTAAAGGAAGAAAACAAGTTTGGCACAACCTGATCTATTGATCAGTGATACTCAAATCCGTCTCATGAGAATATTTATGGATTGTGGTTATCATTGGGGGACGCCTCAAATGTTAGAACCAATCCTTAAAGTATAGAGATCTCTACAAACACATTACACTAGTGTACATGAGAACGTGGAATAATGAGTCTACTATCGAACCATACTTCGTTGAAAAATGTCAACTTAGTAAACTGGCCTAATGGAAAGAAGCGATCCTGTATAAACAAAGAGATAGGTCTTTTGGGCAGGTGACGCCGACACCGCAAATATAAACCCTATCAAATATATCTTTGTTAGAATGCGTAATGAGAATAAGAGTATGCAGACTCACCTTATGGCGCAAGGTCACTCAAAAACGCACTGGAATCGACTACGAGGAGATATTCTCTCGTAATGGACTACGATGAGACAATCTCTCGTAATGGATGTCATTGCACTCCACTACCTTGTCAGTTTGGTAGTTTCCGAAAAACTGAACATGCAGCTTACGAAAAGTGATCAAAACATATATCTCTATGGGGATCTAAATTAAGAGATATACATGAGGATCCTAAATGGACTTCATCCACCCAAATCAAGTGACTCTAGATCACATGAGTACGTTTGCAAAAGAAATTGAAACGTTCACTAAAGTGACTACTTGATTGGAAAGGGATTGATGAATTATGCCCTTGCGTTTTCATTATGGATATATATGAACTCTAAATGAAATAAGAGAAACTCAGTGTATTGTAAATCATAAGTTGAGAATGAAAAAGATTTTGGGAATACACAGTTTTGAAATAGAACTCAAGGACTGTAATGATGGTGATCATCCATCAATCGGCTTAGGCACTCTAAAGAATAAAGTGAGGCCTACATATATTCCCATGATCAGTCGAAGTCTTTACTCTAACAATAGATCCGTTTTTCATCTAAAGGAAGATGACGAAGAAGTATTGGGAAATGAAATTCCTATACAAGTGCAATGACGCATGATTGTACTTAAACATAATATGTAAGACTCGACCTCTCATTCGATGTAAATTTGTAAAGCTATGTTTAGCTCTGCGCCTATGCAACGCAAATCGTTCTTTCATTAAAGATATGAAAGATTTGGGCTGATTCAATCTCTACATAGAATGTGACATGATAAAGAAATTATCCACGTCATAGCTAACTATGCGTAAAGAAAAACGCATTAAAGGTGAGATAAGAAAATCTGTTATTACAGATCAATTTCAAATCTCTTAATGGTTCATCCATACTCTAGACAAAGTTATGACTGTTTTGTTATATGAAGGTCATACCACGAGTGAACCTGATGTTCAATATGAACCAATGTGTTCGGTTCATGAACAACCTTATCCTCAAGATCAAAGTAAATCAAGTTGGATCTGAGGATGATGTGGCAAGATTTAGTTACTAAATCATTGCTCAAAGTCATATTTGGAAAAACATGTGAAAATGCATAACTATGCTAATGTTACTGAAGCTCCCTTGATCAAATGAAAGAATCAGGGAGAATCCCATGATTAATGTAAAAATCAGGGGGAGGTGCAGACATCAGGGGGAGTCTAGCACATACATGTTGTTTTCAAATGTAATAGGTGCGTTGCGCTCTTTTTGTCCTTCGACCAAAGTTTTATTTTCTCCCATTGGGTTTTTGTTACTTGGCAAGGTTTTTAATGAGGCAACACCACATGCACCATTTTATCTCTGACTCGGCACAAGGGGGAGTGTTGAAGGAAAAACGTATTATGTGCCTTCGTCAATGTAACTGACGATAGATAATTATGTAGTCATTATTGTCATTAATGTATTTCCTATTACCGTTGTAATATTCACCCTATATAAAGGGGATTATCAATGAAATGAGTAGACCAATTCAGTATTTCCTATAACAATACCTAAATTATACAATTAAAATAAATTACAAAAAAAAAAAATTACCTTAGGACCGGAGGAGAATGAGGAGGAGGCCAGAGGAGGAGGAGAAGGAGGAGGAGGAGGAGGAGAAAAAGTTTTAGGGTTTATGAGAGAAAAAGTCGGGCTGCTGCGACTTTCAGCTTTCATAGCAGAGAGAATAGCCGACGATTTAAAAGATTTCGTCGGCTATTCTTTGAATTTCGTCGACTTTTCTTTGAATGTCGTCGGCTATACTTTGGAAGATCAACAGCCGTCGGATCTGAGCCATCCAACGACGGACAATAAAAAGGCGCGGATCGCAAGAGTTTAGTCGACGATTTAAAAGATTTCATCGGCTATTCTTTGAATGTCGTCAGCTGTACTTTGGAAGATCAACAGCCGTCGGATCTGAGCCATCCAACGGCGGACAATAAAAAGGCGCGGATCGCAAGAGTTTAGCCGACGATTTAAAAGATTTCGTCGGCTATTCTTTGAATGTCGTCGGCTATTCTTTGAATGTCGTCGGCTATTCGTTGAATGTCGTCGGCTATACTTTGGAAGATCAACAGCCGTCGGATCTGAGCCATCCAACGGCGGACAATAAAAAGGCGCGGATCGCAAGAGTTTAGCCGACGAAATATAATTTTCGTCGGCTAAACTATAGGTCAAACCATTAAGTCAAACCTCTAAACGCTTAAAAACGGAAATTAATCTAGTTAAACGACGATTTCTGGCCTCACCTTCAACAGATAATAGTTTCAAATCGATGAGACGCAACTAATCATATAAAAATTTTACAAAATTGATTTAACGAACGTCAGGCTACCCATAGGAAAATGAAAGTAAAAAACAGTTAACCGCAACATTCGGCACACAAATTTTATCAGAACCTTGTCATTTTTCAACCGTAGACGTATTTCATTATTTCGGTCATATCTTATTTCACAACATTTTTGCATTTGAAGAGTCTACGTATAGTAACTATTTGAAACTATACATGCACTCAAACACTTAGTAAACAAGTTAAGGAACATTAGTGCATATGTTCTGATTTTGAACCTAAAAGTTTAGAAAATCTATTCCAACCTCAGATATAACCGTTAAGATTAAATACATGTATGGAAAAAAATCCAACTTCAGCTGACAACGTTAAAGGCTCGATCGGAACGGTCAACCGGGTAAGTCAAACCTCTAAACGCTTAGAAATGGTAATTGGACTGTCTAAATGACGTTTTTTGGCCTGACCTTCAGATAATAGTTTCAAATCGATGAGATGCAACTAATCGTATAAAAATTTTACTCAAAATATTTACCGAAGGTAACGCTACCATTAGGGAAACGAAGGAATAAAACCTTTGACCGCATCTTTCGACACTCAGATTTTATCGGAATCTTGTCATTTTTCAACCGTAAACGTATTTTATCATTTTGGTCATATCTTATTTCAAGACTTTTTTCTGTTTGAAGGATGAAGCAATGGTTTATCGTTAGTGATAGAAAATGGAATCTGGTCATTTTTTATTTTTTTTTGTTTTAAATCATAGCCGGCGAGAGACATACTCGTCGGCTATTCTTTTGTCGTTTTCTGTCTAAAATAACGTGTTTTTCGTCGGCTATTATATGAAAAAGGTAAAAAAAAAAAATCAGTATGTTTACACCTCTCGTATTCCTATTTCCTGTTCATATATAACCAAAATTAAATATCAAGAAAACAGAAACCCAGCAGTCAACATATTGAAATTTTTTTTTTAAGGGGTTTGGAACCCAACCTAGCTGGGAGGCTCATCCCCACGCCCGTTCATTAGAAATTAGTGGATTACAAATGAAAGGATTACATCATCTAAATTACTTAATCCGTCGGATTGTAATCGGAATCATCGGATGAGTCTTCTTCGGTTTCTGAATTGCTCGATAGGGGTAATCTATATCTTTCCTCACCACTAGAGTCCTCGTTAGTTTCTTCATTTGGATCAACATCAACAAGCAGTGGCTCTTCACGTCGAATTCGCACCGACGTGTCTAGGCGAATAAAAGAGGAGTCAGGAATACCGTTTGAGTTGGGCTCTTGATAAGCGGTGCCACCTTCCTCGTTCTCTTCAGCCACTCCAAGTGTAGACGCCCGGTAAATGTTGCAATGGTGGATAGTGTTGACTACTTTCCACGGGTCACCCTTGGCGAGATCATCAAGATAAAACACTTGTTTCACCCATGTGGCTAAAACGAACGGGTCATCCTCATACCATGATGTACTAGTGTTCACAGAAGTTATGCCGTATTGATCGGTTTTCATGCTCTGTGGCCGTGTGTCAAACCATCTACACTTGAAAAGGTGCACTTTCATGCCTTGCCCATAATGCAGTTCCACAACTGAATGGAGAACACCGTAATAGTCAACTCCATCATCCCCACCATGTGCCATAACCCCTGAATTTTGTGTTTTCAGTCTGATGTCTCTCTCTTCACATTGAAATAACACATCATTTACCTTGCACATCGCATAAACTTTTGAATAGACCGGCTTCATCGCTAGAAGTCTGAGTTCGTGCGACCAATTTGGGTGATTATCATTTTTAATAAGGTCCATCTGCAACCATCAGAATCAACTATAAATATGAATAATTATACACAATAATATATAAATACGTATAGAATAATGTTAAAGTTACGTACCCAGCGGCCGAAATACTCTGCGAATGTCCGGTTGTGGTAATCGAGATCACCTCCTACTTGTTCACAGTTTAGATGCATGTTCTTCCAAAACTGCACTTCTAAACAGTTAATTAGTACCCACCAATGTGCAATGGCTACCACATAATCTTTCAACTTGTAGGAAACTGGCATTTTTCCACCGAGTACAATATCGTCGGAGAGTATGGAAAGATTGAACTGTGAAGGTACATCTTCCGGTATGCTTTCCTGTAACGCTCCTAAATACAACTTCATGTAGGTGACGCACTCGTGCGCAATATATGCTTCAGCTATACATCCTTCAGGTGCGGATCTGTTTTGGACAAAATCAACTTATTGTCCAAGTTGCCTATAAATCAAGTTTTTAAAGTGTTATGATAATACATTAACACTAAATCACATATATTGATGAGGAAATTAACATAAGGTGTAAAATACGTACCTTTCCATCGGATTCATCCAAGTGAAGTGCACAGGACCGGTAAACAACAACTGCCGAGGAAGATGGATCATGAGGTGAGGCATGATGTCGAAAAAATTTAGAGGAAATATCATCTCAAATTTACACATGATATGAACGATGTCTTGTTGCATTTCCCGGATGTCAGATTTTCTCACTTTCCGTGTGCATACCTTCTGGAAAAATCTTGCCAACGCTACTAACGGCTCCACAACGTGACGGGAAAGGAACGGTCGAATGAAAACAGGGAAGAGACGTTGTAGCAGGATATGATTGTCATGACTTTTCAACCCGTAAAGATTGTTGAATTGTTTGTTCACACACTTGGCTATATTTCCAGCAAAGCCTGAAGGATACTTGGCCCGACTTATCCAATGGAAAATTTCTGATTTATGCTCAGGCTTGACGATGTAAGGAGCTTGAGGCATTTTTATCTTCCCTTGTTTCAACCATAGTTGTTTTCTGATATTCATGTTTTGCAAATCAGTGCGAGCCTTAGGACCGTTTTTCGTCTTCCCCTCCAAGTTCAGCGTTGTACCCACCACACTTTCAGAAATATTTTTTTCTATGTGCATAACGTCTAGGAAGTGACGGATCAACAACTCACACCAGTACGGGAGTTCCTACAATATGCTATTATGTGTCCAGAATTTGTACTCCTCAAGTCTTTCAGGTATTTCCGCTACAATATCGGGATGATTGCTGAGGGGCCCAAAATCGTACTCATTAAGCACTGCTAAAATTTCTCTTCCCGTCCATCTTCTGGGAGGACCACCGTGTTCTTCGGTTCCATCAAATGCGGCGGACTCATAACGCCAGTGGTGATCCGCCAGAAGGAACACATGATGACCCATTTTTCATATCTTGTTGCAATGAGGGGTGCTCCCATAATCGCTGAGGCACTCTGGACAAGCCTTGTATCCCCTAACAACGCTGCCCGACAACATCCCATAAGCAGGAAAATCACTGATGATACCAATAACCATGGCATGCATCTGGAACATCTCCTCCTTGTACTTTCAAAAGTGGGATGACCAACGTCCCACAATACCTTAAGCTCTTCAATCAATGGTCTCATATACACATCGAGACATTTCCCTGGGTAACCATCCCCCAGAATCAACAACGTCAACATATTATATTCCTTCTTCATGCACATCCACGGAGGAAGGTTGTAAGGTACCAAAACCACCGGCCATATACTGTATGAAAGACTCATGGTGCCGAAAGGGTTGAACCCGTCGGTTAAGAGCCCGAGCCTGACGTTTCTGACATCTGACGCAAAATTAGGAAACTCATTGTTTATATGCTTCCAAGCCGCTCCGTCAGAGATGTGTGTTATGATATCTGCATCTCCCAAGTCCCGCTCACCGTGTCTTCTCATAGCTTTTGCGGTGGTTTCTGACATGTAGAACCGCTCAAGCCTATCTCTCAACGGAAAATACCGAAGCATTTTCACAGGTTTCCTATTGCCTGCTCCCGTCAACTTATATCGGTTAGAATGACATATCGGACATGCGTCAAGGTTAGCAAAGTCATTCCCTTCTGCATCTTTACCCCAGAAGAGAACGCAGTCAAATGCGCATGCATGGATCTTAATGTAGGAAAGCCCTAGATCTTTGAGGATACTTCGGACCTTTCGGTGATTGGTAGGATTACGATGACCCTCCTCCAACAACGAAGAAGTGTACTGTAGATATTCATCCACTTGCCTGATAGTCGATTTTGTCTCGACTTTAATCCTCATTACCTCCATCACACTTTCAAGAACTGTCTTCTCAGAACTTGAAGACACAGGGGTCTGTTGCAATGCAATCAGTTTGTTGTACTTGTCAAAGGCTTGTGGGAAGGGCTGCACCGGGTCATGCATATATTGTTCCCCAAGTACACCGCTTTCAAAAGGAAACACGTCGTTGACGAATGCCATTGTTGGATCGTTGGATGTACTACTATTGCCCGCCTCAAAAAACTGCCCATGATCATGCGATCCATCTAATGATGGCTCACCGTGATATATCCAACGCGTGTACTTCGGCCAAAACCCTTTACTCTTTAGGTGCTCCCATACTATCCTAATCGGAAATCGACACATATCACTGCGACACCTACATTTATTGCACGGGCAATAATGGTATTCATTCCGGTTTGCATTTTCCTCGACGAACTGCAAAAAATTCACAACTCCTGTAGTGTATCGTCGGTCATGCCTTGGAAGCGAAATCCAACTCTTATCCGGATCCATATATATATAGCCTGAAAATAATATATATATATATATATATAACTTTAATTAATAAGAAATTAATTAACACATACATATATATATATATATAAATCCTTAATAATTAATTACATTACAATATATATTATTATCAACATCAACTCATATATATATATATATATACCATTAACAACCATTATTTAAGTTACACTATATATCAACCATTATTTAAGTTAATTACACTATCAACAACCATTAATTAATATATATATATATATATAATTAAACTCCACACACACATGCACACACACACACACATATATATTTTAACACTAATTAAAATAACATCAAATTAAAACACATAATTAAACTCTAACTTAAAATCAACTCAACTACAACTCAAAATCAACATATATACATACATTCTAACACTAAAACAACAACAAAACAAAAAATCACTTACTAACTCAAAATCACTAAAACTCAAAATCAACTCAACTAAAACTCAAAATCAACTCAACTAAAACTCAAAATCAACATATATACACATATACGTACCTATATATAGCTCCACAATGTAAGAGAGGACGGATTTCAACAATACCCACAGATTTTTCACTCTTTCTCCCGTTTTTTTTTTTTTTTTTTTAAATGAGCAGCTGCTGTCTAGATCTGAAAATATATAGACTTATAGCTGACGAAAATGTCAATTTCGTCGGCCAAAATTTCAAAAGTTTTCGTCGGCTAATGTTTCAGAGAAAGGCCGACGAAAATCCAAATCGTCGACTGAAATATAAATATAGCCGACGATTTTTGTTTATACCAACGAAAAAACAGTATCGTCGGCTATGGTTAAACTATGGCCGACGATTTTGATTTTCCACAGACGAAAAATAAAATCGTCGGCTATTCGTTGGAATTACCGATGAAAATTTTAATTCGTCGGCCGTTTTTTTTAATTTCGTCGGAAAAAGCCTTTTTCTGGTAGTGTAAGAAACAAACATAGTTAGACCCCAGCTGAGGATGAAAAACTAGTTGAAGCTATGGTGGAGTTATGTGTTTCTGGAACAATGAAGAGTGACAATGGCTTCAAACCAGGAAAATTTGTTCAAATTGAAAAGCTACTAGGGCAAAAGCTGCCAGGTAGTGGAATCAAAGCTAGTCCGCATATTGAATCTCGGGTGAAGACACTAAAGAAACATTATAATGCTATCTCTGATATGATTGTTACAAGCAGTGGTTTTTCATGGAACGATGAGAAGAAAATGATCGTTTGTGAAAAAGAATTGTATGATGGTTGAGTGAAGGTCAGTAGCTTTCTTTATTTTTGTTTTCTTTTATCTTATACATAAATATAAAAATATTATAATTGTATTTGTGAATTTGGCAGAGTCATCCTGCAGCAAAAGGAATGTGGATGAAGCCTTTTCCTCATTATGATAACTTGAGAAATGTTTTTGGAAAAGATCGTGCAAATGGGAAGCAAGCAGCTAGTGCTACCGATTATGTGGATGAGATTGACATCAACAATGATGGTCTAGAAGAAGTTGCTGAAATGTCGATCATCCCTCCATCCGTTGCACCTGTAGCACCTGTGGTAGATGAAGGCTCGAATCAAGCTCCAAGAAATAGGAAAAGGAAGAGGACAGATGCATATGTACTAGGGTTGACACAAATGGTTGGTGCAATGTCCAAGACAGCTGAAGCAATGGATAAGCTTGTTGGAAGTCTTGCGGAATTTGATCCCATGCGTCAAGTCTATGATGAGGTATCCAAAGTTGAAGGTTTAAGTACCTCGTCCAAATTGAAAGTAAGTCAGATTATCATGGCTGATTCTGTCAAAGTGAGTCTCCTTCTCAGTCTTCCAGGAGATGTTAAAAAAGAATGGGTGGAGGAACTACTTCAGTAATCAATTTCAGTTTTGAATATAGTCAATAAACCATGTTACTGGGAGTTCATGGTACCAAGACATGAAATTTTAGTTGGTTTTGGTTATTATATTTATAGTTGAGATCAATGTTTTAGATTGAACAAACCTATGTTGTTTCTGTTGCTGAATAAGATCATACTACTTTGACTATTTTGTTCTTTTTTATGTATGCTGAAGTTAATGATATGTTATTGAGATAATGCTTAATTTTCCTTTGGTTTGCTAGCTGCCATATTGCAATATGGTGTCGGCATTTTCCTCTAGCTTGCTGCCATGTTGCTATTTTTGGTTTCTTCTGCATTTTTTGCTACATCATATAGTTGACAATTAGTTCTTTAGTTTCTTCTTTTCTTCTTCTTTTCTTTTATTCTCTGTTTCTTGTTCTGTTTTTGACTTTGGCAAGTTGGACTAAATATGAAAAAGAAGCAAATGAGATTCTTGTTTTGTCAATCTCCAGTTCGGTATGTAAATTCTTTGTTTATTTATTTTGTTTGTTTTAGAATTTGATGTATAGTTTAGATAGTAAAATGGTGTAATTGGAAATTACAATATATATTCCATTCTTATGAGTTTACCAAACAGTGCAATAGGAAGGGAAAATTGATTTCGTAATTTAATTTCCGATATGCACCAAACACCCATATGGAATTACCAAAACCTTTTCCATTTCCATATCAGTCTGGAAATGAAATTAAATCCTTTTCATTTTCTTACATTCCTTTTAAACAAAAGGGGCCTAAGTATGATAAATGTCAAGAAACAGGACGGACTGAGATCCTCTGTTCATATCTCTCTGTTCATATTGCCTCATGAGTTCATATCTCTCTGTTCACGTTGATTCATGAGTGAATCTGAGGCACTGATTCTGAATAGAAGGCCATGATTTCTCTTACTTTATTATTGGAGATATTTTCCCCTATCTCCTTCTCTTGGGCAAATTCTCGTCCTTCTCATCTATTCCTTCTCTCTTCCTCTACGAAAACTTACGCACAGGTTTCTCTCTCATCTAAGAAAAAAAAATATTAAAGTGTGATTTTACAGATCCCTTCTTCACAGATAATTTTTCATTTCCCGCAACCTAAATTCATCGAGCTAATTTAGAGTTGGGAAGCTTTTTGCCAGGAGGGTCAAGGTGTGTAGGAAGATTTGTTTCCAAATTGATTTAATTTTGCTGAATCTGTAATGTCAAAATCTGGGTCATCTTTGTACCAAGAACAAAAAATCTGGTATTTATCTGAGCATACAGAGTCTTCAAGCTCTTGGTTTATATTGACCTTCATGCTCAGTAGTCGATCAATATCCATCTGCAAGTCTCATTAAAAAATTACAATCTCCTATGCGCTGACTTTAATCAAGTACAACAATAAATGGATCCGAGTCAAGTCCGACGACTTCAACAAGTACAGTGAGCATCATGAAATTGATGTCATGCCATCTCTCTTGGCCTAAATTTTCTGTTTTCATCGCGTCAGCCCTTGCGGGCCATTCTGGAGCCGCCATTTACCACAGGGCTCTCGAATTTCTTTCTCCGATTCCTGAAGCTATTACTACGAACTTCACCGACCTAGCTAAGCTAATCTAATCACAGCCTCAATTTGAAGAAGAAAATTTCAAAGGATCCTCATAGAGAATCATGAAGAAACTGCGTAGGGTTGAAATGAGGAGAAGAAATTGGATATGAAGAAGAAGAGGAGAGAGAGAGGAAATATAAGAAGAACGAGAATTTGCAGAATAGAAGGAGATAAAGGAAAATATCTCTAAATATAAAGTACGATCAATATTAGCCTTCCATTTAGAATGAGTGGATGAGATTCACTCATGAGGTAACATGAGTAGAGGTTTATTAGCAGAGTATCTAAGTCCGAACAAGACTCCTAAAATGTCAACAAAGCCAAGGAGTCCACATCTATCCACAAGTTCTCAACCCTTTGATTGAGCAATGTCAATTGTCTAAAGTACCGCTAATATTATCACATCAAGAGCACATGAAACTACAATTTTCTTACCAAAAGCCCCAAAAAAAGAGGTCTCCTTGTTTCAAAAATTCCTCCCAAAACTGCATGTTGTGGATTCATGGAATGACTCATCCATGTTGACTTTTGCCCAAAGAGCAGGAGGAGGTTGCCACATTACATGAACCACTTGTTCGCGTCGGTTTTGACACCTGTCGAACTATCAACACGTGGGGGTAGCGGACGTAAGTTTCAGTCCTAGTGCGAGCGTGCCAGTACCTTTGGGTTAGGTACAATCTTGGTGGCGGACGACGTCTGGCGAATGAATCACCCTTGGCGGACGGATGACTCTGACGAATGTGCTCGTCTGCTCCCTGCTACCTGACTTCTCGATCAAGCAACTGTACGCGGGCGTTGACAGGCCGGCGTAGAGGCTCGAACAAGACCTAAGTAAACGGTTACTAGGATTTTCTACTCAACCTCTTGTAGATTGAGATAATCTTACTTCGATCCTGGGATGCAAAGCAGAGCTTTAAATCAAGACCGCGGATTGTGTTCGTCCAACCTCTGGCAGATTGGGAAAGACTGTTACCGGGGTAACGACTCGATTTGTCACAAGGCGTGACGACTGGACTCGATATGTCTCAGCGATGCTTCGACACGAACGCAAGTCACTTTCGACAACAGCGGCAGGTGTACGGTGACTGGTGGTGGGCGTAGGTTTGCGGCTTGGTGGGGACAGTGGTCGTTTGCAGTTGGTGGAAGGCAGTTCGCAAGAGATTGCTCCGGAGAGGCTTGCAAGATTTGCGAGGCAAAAGCTTGTAGTTGTATGGTTGTGAACCCTTTCTACGTTGTCCTAGAGTTCTTTATATAGTGATCTCAAAACCCCAAATACGTGTGTATCCAGCATAATGGATTCTGATATCGAATAGGATTATATTACCTTAAACCATCTCCAACTCGGATTCCTATCAAGACTCCAAATCCTCTCCTAGAAGGAAACTGATTTAAAACATATCGGATTACCCTTAATGGGTGACCCTCTGGACTTCGGCCCATAATTTCGGGTAAATGTTAATTTAGGCCCAAACACCACTTATGGAGCTGCTGGTCGTAATTGACGCTAGCCTAGAAAACCAAAACCAGCATGACTGGCTCTTGGATAGTGATAATTGTTGACTCTTTGTAGACAAGAAAGGGTACCGAAAACCAACATGGCTGACCCTTGGATAGAGATAATCACCTTATGTTTGAACTTGTAAACATCAAAGACTCCACCCACATGCTTCAATTAGTTTCTTTCATTCCATATGCACCAAAGGATATTGCAAAGTGAAAAAAACCAAAACAGCTTATATGAAAAAGAAAGAGTAGAGACCAGATTTCCTGAAAAGCTCACATAAACGAAGTATGATAAGCGAGAAAATCAATCTCATATCTCACAACAAGTTACACAGTCCACAAAT
This sequence comes from Potentilla sterilis, assembly GCA_963682095.1. Lineage (NCBI taxonomy): Eukaryota > Viridiplantae > Streptophyta > Magnoliopsida > Rosales > Rosaceae > Potentilla > Potentilla sterilis. The sequence goes on from OY821754.1 coordinate 31,560,612, forward strand.
AGGTGTTGCAATGATCCTGGCGTATCATTACATATGTGACAACGAGAACAAAGGACTCTACCTCACCACTGTAAGTTCTCCTTTGTTGGGATTTTTTTTAATAAAACTTTCCAAGTCACTAAACTCTTGCGGGGCTAAATAGCATGATGCTAGATTCTTTGTGCCCAGGCTGTCATGATTCAGCGTTAAAAAGAGTTGAAGAATGCTTGACGACATGTAAGTAGAGCACGAAAGTAAATGATATTAAGAAGATAGTCGGCTTGTACATCCATGGTTACAGCTGCCACAACGAATGACGAGACCAGCTGGTTTAATATCATGGTTAATAGATAGAGGGATAATACACGAAACATAATGTGTGTGACAACCAAAAAGCAGGCCTTTAATTATATGGATGACTATTATGTCATGACAAGGCGCCTTAACTATGTACTCCAGTTCTCAGATATATTTTTTTCCGATGGACTAATTTACAAACAACTTCTGTGGAGTGGCTTGGACATTGTGCCACTGAGCTCAGTCTGATACACTTTGGGGAACTTCTTTTTGTTCTTTGGTCATTGTGGAAGGAGAGGAATGAAAGAGTCTGAAATCATAAATCAATGGCCACTATGGATATTTATGCTCAGCTCTCTGCTTATCTGAATAACTTCAGAAGTCATAATCTGGTAACTCCTAAACAGAACTTGGGAAGAGGTATTCTGACATGGAAAGCTTCATCTCTGGGGATCTGTAAAATCAATGTCGATGGTGCATATTATCCCCTTAGTCGTAAAGGTGGTTGGGGTTTTATTATTCGTCCAGTTCTCAGAGATATTTGTTTCTGATGGACTAATTTACAAACAACCTATGTGGAGTGGCTTGGACATTGTGCCACTGAGCTCAGTCTGATACACTTTGGGGAATTTCTTTTTGTTCTTTGGTCATTGTGGAAGGAGAGGAATGAAAGAGTCTGAAATCATAAATCAATGGCCACTATGGATATTTATGCTCAGCTCTCTGCTTATCTGAATAACTTCAGAAGTCATAATCTGGTAACTCCTAAACAGAACTTGGGAAGAGGTATTCTGACATGGAAAGCTTCATCTCTGGGGATCTGTAAAATCAATGTCGATGGTGCATATTATCCTCTTAGTCGTAAAGGTGGTTGGGGTTTTATTATTCGTAACCATTCAGGAAAAATGTTAGCAGGTGGTGCAGGCTCAGTAATGGATTTGGTGTCGGCAGAACATGCCGAATTGATTGCTTGTAGTAAAGCAGTTGAGTTTGCAAGTGACAATGGATTTGACCCAGCAATATTGGAGACTGATGCTTCAGAGGTTAAGCGCCAACTCGAGGTATTGACTCCTAATACATCGCGTTTGGGGAGGCTTTATGAAAATCTAAAAAAATATAGATGTTGAACCATGGTAATTGGATGGTGTCTTATACTCGTCGTCAGGGTAATCAGGCTGCACATTGCCGAGCAGCACATGCATTTCTTTAGACAGGAATGAATTTTATTTTTATATGCCTTCTTTTCTTGAATCTGCTACTATAGTCGAATATTGTACTGTTTGATCTTGGTTCGTTTTAATAAAGTTTTGTCAACTGATTCAAAAAAAAAAAACTATATGTAATCTACAAAGAACAATTATTAGTCATACACCTTATCCAATCATGTGAGACAAGTTATATGTTGTCGTAATCCGTCACTTAAAACACCTTTTGAAAATAAAGTTGTATAACTGGTGAGATTAATGCATCTAATATTTAACCCAAAAAGATGTAAACTAAGTTTATTTAGATAACATAATAATATTATATCCAGTGCATGAATTCATGAACCCACGTACGAAACATTAAGAACTAGTTTTTTAAAATTCAAAGTTCCTCATCACTCTCTGTAGAGTGGTAGCAAAAAAGGACAACCAATTTAGTGTAATCTTGGTGTAATTTTCTTCCTCTTTGTCTACAAAGACGTTTGGTGTCACTACCAGAAAAGGGGTTATAGCCGACGATATGGGAAAAAACGGCCGACGAAATAGTACCTCGTCGGCTATAACCCCTTATAGCCGACGAATTACTATTTCGTCGGCCACATCGTCGGCTATAATATTATAGCCGACGACGGCCGACAACTCGTCGGCTATAGTTATAGCCGACGAAACGTTTTTGGTTATAGCCGACGAGAATGGTATTCGTCGGCTATAAGAGTTATAGCCGACGAAAAGTTTTTTGTTATAGCCGACGAGGAGGGTATTCGTCGACTATAACTCTTATATCAGATCGACCTTCTGCAGCAGGGAGCTAATTCGTCGATGAAATCGTCCAAAACGCTCTGAAATCGTCCAAAACCTCGGCCATAAGCTTGAAAGGTACGTATATTGCTGTGTGTGTTGATTTAGTTGGTTATATGCAGAGGTGTGTTAATTTAGAGTTTAATTAGAATAAATGTGTGATTAATTTGATATATATATATATATATATATGTGTTGAGATGAGATTATTAATGAGTTGATATATATGTTGTATTGGTTAGATAGAATTGAAGTTTTGTTGAAGATTAGTGATTGATTGTTGATTTATAGGTGATTTTAGATGAATTTGATGAAAAAATGTATATATATATTAATTAATTTAATTGTAATTAAAAATATATTGTTGGTATATATAAAAAATACATTGTGTTTAATTAATTAGGGAGATTGACGATGTTTTAATTAATTTAGGGATGCATGTGTATATATATATATGTGTGTGTGTGTAATGATGAATTTTTTAATTAATTAGTACGTGCGTACGTACGTAGTACGTGCATATATACATATCTATATATAGCTATATTTATTTCTTGAATTTACAGGATGGACAAGAGTTGGATTACCCTTGGAAGATGGGATCAGGCGTATCATGATGGAGTTAGGAGTTTCCTGGATTTTGTGATGGCTAACTGTGGAGACACTACACTTCATTATTGTCCGTGTAAAAAGTGCAAGTGTGCCACCCCACGACACCGGTTTTCCATAGAGACAGTGGAGCAACACCTGGCTAGATATGGATTTTGGGTCCTATACACTAATTGGATTTATCACGGTGAACCAGAGTTTGCGGGTCGTCATGATCATGGACAATTTGCCGAGAGAGGGAGTTCCTGCAATGATCCAACAACGAACTGGATCAACGATATGTTTCTTCGTGAGAGCGGTGTCTTTGAGGAAGCACCAGATGTGCAACTCCCACCTCCGGAGATGGAGTGTTTCCCTGATATTGAGCCACTCGAGCCATTACCCCGATCTCCGGTCAACACAAGTGGTATGGAAAAGTACAACAACCTGATCGCATTGCAACAGACTCCGTTGTACCCCGGATGCAGTAAGACTGTCCTTGAATCTGTCATGGGAGTGATGAAGATCAAAACGGAGAACAAAGGCACTGTCAAATCGGTTGATGATTGGCTTCGGCTATGGGGTGGGGCGATGCCCCCCGGACATCGGCTTCCTACCAGTCATCATAAGGTGCGACATATCCTTAAAGATCTCGGCCTTTCCTACATCAAGATTCATGCATGCAGATACGATTGCGTTCTGTTTTACGGGGAAGGACTTGCAGATCTTGAATACTGCCCATTATGCAATACAGAGCGGTATAAGTTCACTCCTAAAGGGAACAAGAAAGCTGTGAAGATACTTCGGTACTTCCCGCTGATTGATAGGCTTGAGCGGTTGTTCATGTGTGCTTTCACGGCCGAAGCTATGAGATGGTGGGCTGAGAGGAATGTGCCTGACGATGACACCCTTAGACATCCCGCCGACGGAGAGGCTTGGAAGAAGAACGTGTTGGAGTTTCCTGAATTTGCATCAGAGGTTCGAAATGTTTGGCTAGGGCTATCATCCGACGGTTTCAACCCTTTTGGCAAGAAAGAGCTTCAGTACAGTATGTGGCCAGTTATTTTGATTCCGTACAACTTTCCACCGTGGATGTGCATGAAGAAGAAATATAACATGCTCACATTGTTGATTCCAGGCCCAGGTTATCCGGGAAAGTGTCTCGATGTGTATTTGAGACCCGTAATTGAGGAGCTTCGGTACTTGAGTCTGAACGGCCACCTGGTCTACGACCGGTTCAAAAATGAGATGTTCCGGATGCATGCCATGCTTGTTGGCACGATCAGTGACTTTCCTAGGAGGGGTATGTTGTCGGGCAGCGTCACCAGGGGTTACAGGGCTTGTTCAGAGTGCATGACTGTTGATTGCTCCAGTCCTCATTGCAGCAAGATTGTGCAGATGCATCACCGTCGTTGGCTTCCGCATGACCATCCATTTAGGGACGATGCACAGGCTTTTGATGGGACTGAAGAAAGGGGCTGGGCACCGGAGCAATGGACAGGGGAGGAAATATTGGCAGTGTTGAATGAGTATGACTTTGGTCCGCTTAGCAATCATCCCGATGTGTTGCGCACGATTCCAGAGAGGCCGGATCGGTATAGGTTCTGGTCACACAAGAGCATCTTATGGAAACTTCCTTATTGGGCCAGGTTGGCTACCAGATACTACCTGGATGTCATGCATATAGAGAAGAACGTGGGTGAAGCCGTGGTTGGCACAGTTTTGAATTGGGAGAAGAAAACAAAAGACACCCCCAAGGCACGCGTTGATCTGAGAAATATGGGACTGCGGGACCATTTGTGGTTGAGAGAGGGCAGGAGCAAAATGCCCCAAGCTCCTTACACCGTCACCAGGGACCAGAAACATGAAATCTTTGGATGGCTGAGTAATGTCAGGTAACTTTTTATTAGGCATGTATTCCCTAAAGAATCCATCTGTTGTTGGACGACTATATATGCATGAAATCTAATTGTTGTTAATGGCTATGCAGGTATCCTTATGGCTATGCGGGTAACATAAGCAAGTGTGTTAACTACCGAGACAACAAGATGTACGGATTGAAGAGTCACGACTGCCATGTACTGCTTCAACGCCTCTTCCCTATTTTCATTCGAGCGTACTTGGAGGATGAAGTGGTTGAGCCGTTGGTGGCGTTGTCAAGATTCTTCCAGAAGTTATGCGCTAGAGAAGTTAGAAAATCAGACCTCATGAGAATGCATGAGGAAATCGTTTTTATCTTGTGCAAGTTCGAGAGGATATTTCCCCCAAACTTCTTTGACATCATGCCTCACCTGATGATCCATCTTCCCCAACATTGTTGCTTACCGGTCCCGTACACTACACTTGGATGTATCCCATCGAAAGGTACATGTTATTCATAAATTTGATTTATACATGTTTTTAAATAAAAGTTGCATGCTCTTAACATGCACTTGTTAACCTTGCAGACAACTTGGAGACTACAAGAAATATGTGCACAATAAATCTGCTCCTGAGGGGTGTATTGCTGAAGCTTACATTGCGCATGAGTGTGTAACGTACGCCAAGTTGTACTTGGGAGCGATGGAGGACCCCCCACAACATCCAAGTCGAGATGACCCCGAGTTCAACCTATCTATCGTCGCCAACTCTGTTGTACCATACGAAAGCTTCAAGAAAAAGGGTGTGGACAAGTTGCCTGACCATGAGGTAGGGATTGCCCACTGGTGGGTTCTAATAAACTGTCCGGAGGTACAATATTGGAAACGTCACCATCTTCACTGCAAGGAAGTTCGCGGTGATGTCGAGTACCACAACACGACGTTTGCAGACTATTTTCCACAATGGGTAAGTGTATAAATATATATATTAGATGGCTTTCTTTTACAGTTCCCTATTCTTTAATCATAAACACACCGAGTGATTTGAGTTATATTTTTCAGCTGATGCAAGTGGCTGCGAGGGGTGGTCATACAAATTACTCAGAGGAATTGAGGCTGTTGTCGATGAAGCCGATATCTTCCACAGTCCGCCTAATGTGTGATGTCAACGGCGTTAAGTATATATGTGAAGTTAGAGACGGGGAACGCAAAACACAGAATTGTGGGGTGATGGTGGATGGTGCAGAGGGGGGCGTGGATTTTTACGGTGTCCTACAGTCAGTTGTTGAACTCATTTATGGGAATCGCATGAAAGTCCACTTGTTCAAGTGTCGATGGTTTGATACTAGGCCGCACCGCATACGGATCGATCAGTACGGCATACTTTCGGTGAATACCGCCACTAGTGTGTATGAAGACGACCCCTTTGTTTTCGCCACAGCGGCCAAAAAGGTCTTTTATCTTGACGATCCTTTGAACAAAGGCACGTGGAAGGTAGTTAACCATGTGTCTCAGCGAGACATATACAGTGCTACCACACTTGGTGTGAGCACAGAGTGTCAAGAAGCGACCGCATACCAAGAGCCGGACGCCGGCGACATTCCGGAATCCTCCACCATCCGCGATAATAATGTGACGCCGGGCAGAGTGGTTCGACTTCCTAGGGGTCAGGTGCCCATGTATGATGTTAATCCGAATCGTCTATATCAGGCAGACGATGACTCAAACGGCGAGTACGAGCACCGGTTGCCAGATATTAACTACTATACTACGTCTTACTCAAGTGATGAGGATGATTCTGATTATCATCCTTAGTATACTATTTATGTATGTATTTGTGTACGATGGTGCATGCATGTATGAAAACATTTTTTGTCCTTAATTACCGTTTTCCGAATTTATGGGAAATTGTATTCAATTGTTTGTGCGATATTCAGGAATTTATCAAGTGAAATAGGCAATTTTCAGGCCCTAAATGGCAAATTTTCAGAAAGATCAGCGTTATAGCCGACGAAATGGACCATAATTCGTCGGCTATAATGCCCATACTGTAGCCGACGACTTGCAATTCGTCGGCTATACTGTAGCCGACGACTTGCAAGTCGTCGGCTAAAGTATATTGACCGAAACCATACGTAGACCGTTCAAATGCAAAAGTGTCGTGAAATAAGATACGACCGAAATATTGAAATACGACTACGGTTAAAAAATGGGAAGATTCCGACAAAATCTGTGTGCAGAATGTTGCGGTTAGGTGTTTTTTACTTCTGTTTTCCTATGGGTAGCCTGACGGTCGGTAAATATTTGGAGGAAAATTTTTATACGGTTAGTTGCGTCGCATCGATTTGAAACTATTCTCTGTTGAAGGTCAGGCCAAAAAACGTCATTTAGACGGGCCAATTGCCGTTTTAAAGCGTTTAGAGGTTTGACCAAAAGTTGACCAGGGAATAGCCGACGAAATCATTAACTTCGTGGGCTAAACTCTTGCGATCCGCGCCGTTTCATTGTCCGCCGTTGGATGGGCGAGATCTGACGGCTGCTGAGAGCGTAAAGTATAGCCGACGAGATTCATATTATAGCCGACGACATGCATATTATAGCCGACGATAAACTTAACTTCGTCGGCTATAACCGGCCCGCAAAGCCCAACTTCGGCCCGGCCCGGATTTCGGCCCGGCCCGTCAGAGTATAGCCGACGAATTTCGTCGGCTATGACTATAGCCGACGAATTAAAATTAGATCGTCGGCTATAGTCCTTCGATTTAAACCGAAACAGACGCGCTTCTCCCTCATTCTGCTCCTGCCCTAAAACCGGATTTCGCCGCCCACCGAAACAGAGACGCCGACCGACCGCCGATCTGCTATCCTCGGCCCCACCCGACCCCTCCCCGCCCCGGCCCCCTCCTTCCCGAGCCCTCCCCGACCCGAAAACAGTCCCCGAACGGCAACGCCACATCCGCCCCTAGCCGCCGTCGCCGCCGCACGTCACCACCTCCCCTAGCCGCACCACCATGTCAGGTAGTCCCCCTCTCCCTCATTTAGGGTTTTTGTTAATTTTGTGGAATTTTGTGATTTTGTGGAATTTAGGTATTTTTGTGAAATTTTATGGTTTTTGTGAAATTATGTGGAATTTAGGGTTGTTGTTCAATTTATGGAATGTTGTGGAATTGTTGTTAATTTTTTAGAATTATGTGGAATTTTGTGAATGATATATATATATATATATATATATATATATATATATAATTAGGTATATGGAAGTTTGTGGAAATTTTTTTAATGTTGTGGAATTTTTGTTAATTTTGTGGAATTTTGTGGAATTTTTAGGAGGATATATATATATATATATATATATATATATTTCGGAATATATATATATAATTAGGTATAAATATATTTAGGTATATATATAATTAGGTATATATACATTTAATCAAGTTTTTTATTTTTGTGTGAAATTTATGGAATTGTGTGGAATTTTGTTTAATTTTGAGGAATTAACAAGAATTTTTAGGTATATATATATATACCTTTAGGTATATATATAGTTATGTATATATATAATTAGGTATATATATATTTAAAAAAGTTTTTTATTTTTTTGTGAAATTTAAGGAATTTTGTGTTATATTTCGGAATATATATATATAATTAGGTATAAATATATTTAGGTACGTATAAATATATTTAGGTATATATACATTGAATGAAGTTTTTAATTTTTTTGTGGAATTTTTGTGCAATTTATGGAATTTATATACTAATTGTGCAGGAAACCGTCGCTTTGTAGACCGATGGCTTGGCAGACGGACCGAGAGCGACCCCGACGCTCAGGCAGGAGCCAGCCGTGGGGGGAGCGGATCCAGCGGTCGTCGGGGCCTAGGCCGGCCTATGAGTCGACGAGAGGAGACGTTGATGGGATTGACCCCGAGCGATCCACGTGGGGGCTCCTCGTATGAGTCGACGGGAGCGGGCCCTGACTCGAGTGTCGGAGGAGGACGCAGAGCCACCAGGCCCCAGTGCACTTCAGCACTGTTCCAGGATCGGCAGCCGACCCCACCGCGCGCCGATCTGGACCCTCCAGAGATGCTCCCTGTCCCCCCACAGCGACAGCATCCACAGCTACGGGGCCCACCGTCAGGGGGAGCAGGCCCCTCAGGGTCCACGCCCCGTATGTCTCCGCCATCGGGGATGTACATGGTCCAGTTCCTCCCTGCCATCCCTGAGTACGACGCCAGGGGGAGGCAGATTTGGAGGCACGACCGGCCCCACGAGATTCCCTGGGAGGAGGCCTACTTCTACAGTCCTTTCGACTCAGAGGACTGCCGCGGCCTGTGGGCCGTTCGTGAGAAGGACAAGCAGTACAACGACGCAGGTAATTGGTTAGTTTAATTAATTATTTAGATTGTTTAATTAATTATTTAATTAGTTAGTTTAAATAATTATTTAACTATGTATTCATTTTAATTATGAAACAGGCGTCCTCGTCAATAAACCCGCGGGGACGAGACGGACCAGAGGGCCAGCGAACATGTCGACCCTGGAGAGGGAGCTGGCCGGTGGGATCAGAGAGATCCTGCCCGGTCCCGGTGAGGATGGACGCCCGATTGAGCGGAGAGACACCACCACCAAGTACATCAACGCGACGGGCATGCTCGTGCGGGACAGGGTCCCACTGTTGTGGCCCGACTGGGGCTCTGTGCCCGATGAGATCAAGGCGCGAGTGTACAATGCACTGTCGGTGAGTTAAATATGATTTTTATTATAGAAAATAAACATTTATGAATTCAGTCCTTATAACTATATAAAAATATTTTCTAATTAATTTATAATATTGCAGCAATGGTTTAGAGTCCATCCTACCTTGGACTGGTGGAGAGACGAGCAGCTGAAGAACAGGTTATGTGTTTTGCTTTTTTTTGTATAAATATATTTATTGGCAGTGTACGAATATATCTAACAGTTGTGTTCTGTTAATATAGGTACTCCGAGTGGAAGAATGAGTTGTCCACGCACTACAGGACGTACCATGTGGAGCAGCGCTTAGGGCGAGCTGCAACCCCCCACGAGTTCCGGTACAGGGAGTACGAGTGGCTATGGCTGGTAGCCTACTTCGGGAGCGATAGGGTCTCGGTAAGAAAATTTAGCCTGCTAGTATATAACTTTTTAATGTTATTTAATAATTAAATTATGTAGTTACTTAATTAAATTAATTAGTTAGTTACTTAGTTATTAGTTATTAAATTAAGTTAGTTGGTTAGTTACGTAGTTAGTTAGTTCGTTACTAAATTAAATTAAATTAAATTAAATTAGGTAGTTAGTAAGTTAGTTAGTTACTAAATTAAATTAGTTAGTTAAGTAGTTACTAATTAAATTAAATTAGTTAGTAACTAAATTAGTTAATAATTTTATTTTGGTTAGTTCCTAATATTTTAATTTAGTTACTAATTTATATTTGCGTTTATATGTTCGTTCTTATAATACAGAAAATCTCGCGGACGAACAGCGACAACCGCAGGAGGAACGAGCACCCCCACCACGGCGGCGCCCGCTCCTGGAGGCAGTGGGCAGAGATGGCGAGGAGGGACCGACCGCTGAGGCCGTTGTCGTGGATTCATGCGCAGATGTATCCGGGGCGTCCCGACCAAGTGGTAAGTATTCGCCCATCTTCAATAAAAGTGTTTCATTAAATTAATTTATATATATATTTTTTAATTCGTTTATTATATTTTCTTGTCAATTAGGCGGAAATAGATGCGGAGACCGACGCGATCACCTTCGGGATCGCGCGAGACACCCTGGGAGACGGGGCGTCCGACGAGGCGATCGCGGAGTTTGCCTCCACGATCGACACCCTTGAGCCGCACTTGGCCTCTCAGATCATGCACGCGGCGGGAGGGACGGGGAACAACTACTTCTACCAGAGAGGCCTAGGCCCGGCGGGAGATGGGGTTCTCAAGTACACGCCGGCCAATCCCAGCACGCAGCGTGCGGCTTCGACGAGAGGAGACTTGCAGACGCAGCTGCAGAGGACTCAGGCGGAGTTGGCGAGGGCGGTGGAGGCGCTCCAGCAGGCGGAGTTGGCGAGGGCCGCGGAGGCTTCGGCGCAGCAGGCCAGAGACGCATCTGTGGCGGAGATGTACCGATGGATGCAGCAGTCTTGGGAGGCCCAGCAGGCTGGACTCCAGCCCCCGCCTCCGCCATAGATGCCCCAGTTCGTCGTCCCCACTCCCCCCCCCCGCATCGGAGTACGCCAGCCGATCAGGACAGCCATAGCCACCGGAACTCGAACGATCCGGTCGACGACGCTACGCGTTTAGGGGGTGATGATGATGAGTAGATAGTGGGTTAATTTGTACAGTATGTAGGATATTAGGGATGGATTGATGTGGATATTTGTTGGATATTTGGATGTTTGTTTGTGCATTTTCTGCAGCCAAACCGAAGACGAAGTGAAATTGGGCCCGAGTTAAATTTTTAAATTTTTTTAAATATTTAGGGGTTATAGCCGACGATATTGGCATTATTTCGTCGGCTATAAGTGCTATAGCCGACGATTTTTACCAAATTTCGTCGGCTATAACGGTTATAGCCGACGAAAATGACATATGTCGTCGGCTATACCCTTTCGGCTTCAGGCAAAAAAAAGCCGTTCCTGACACCGGCGATTGTTATGGCCGACGATAGTGTCGTCGGCTATACTTCGGGTTAGGGGCAATTACGTAATTGTTGAAGCCGACGATCTTGTCGTCGGCAATGTTCGAAGTATAGCCGACGACGCTTTTTTCGTCGGCTATACCTGGTGTTTCATAAGCCGACGACTTACCCCGGGTGTCGTCGGCTATACTATAGCCGACGGAGCATTCCCGACGAGAGAATAGCCGACGATACTTCGTCGGCTATGACTATAGCCGACGAATTAATGGAAACGGCCGACGAGATGGCGTCGTCGGCTATGACGCCTTTTCTGGTAGTGTGTTAACATCTGTATTGAATTTATCATTAAGCATATAGTCAAATACAAATTGAAACAGGATTCAATCATAGGAGTTGTAATGCTTTACTCATTCTGGTTTATTTAAGGATTAAGTATATCAAGTCCTTAAAGGTAAGAGAATCCATTATCAATACTGTTTATGGTAATCTGTATTGGTATTGCATAAGGAATCCTATTTCGAGTTAACTTAGACAACAAAACTTATCTTTATGGGAGATTACTTGGTGTTTATTGAACTCTATAAATAAGATGTTTTGGTCTCTGATTTCTACACGATATCAGACATTCTATACAAATCCTATATACGGTGTCTAAGGCTTGTAGAAAGGAGAAGACTAAGGCGATTAAGGGAAGCAGCATAGAGGCGTTAACAGCACGACTTGAAGCCATGGATATCAGCCAAGAAGAAGGTATTCTATTTTGCTGTATAGTCTAGTTCATGAGGATGATTTTCATGTCAATGTGTTTATATTTTGCGAATTGATCTTGGTTAATGCTGATTCAGTTTACAATATGGTATCAGAGCTTAACAAATTTATAACTTAAATCATCTGAAGTAAAACATGATTGTATGAACTAGGGCACTTACAAATGTTGCGTTTTTTCCTTAAGAACAACAAGAAAATATTTTTCTGCTTCTATAAAACCTATTAGCCTTGCTGGGCCATTCGGATCAAAACCAAGCCCAAAACCCGCGAGCACTGACCCACGACCCGCTTCAGTATAAAATCCCAAATTGACCGTTATGTTCAAACGGTCATATTTTTGCTGGGATCAGGGTTCTTCGAATGTGATCGAAAGTGGAGAGATTTCACGATCTCTAAGGAATTCAAGTCCCCAATGATGCGGATTAAGAGAGAAGAGCTATAAGTAAGCCAATTTAAGTTTTGCTTCCGCGATTTAAGAATTATATGGCTTAAGAATAGAAGTTAGAAATTTTGGAATCTTGTTTTTGGGTTTATAGTTTTGAAAGCATCACTACCAGAAAAGGCGTCATAGCCGACGACGCCATCTCGTCGGCCGTTTCCATTAATTCGTCGGCTATAGTCATAGCCGACGATACTTCGTCGGCTATAGTCTCGTCGGGAATGCTCCGTCGGCTATACTATAGCCGACGACACGAGGCGTAAGTCGTCGGCTTATAAACCGCAGGGTATAGCCGACGAATAAAGCGTCGTCGGCTATACTTCGAACATTGCCGACGAGAAGATCGTCGGCTTTAACAATTACGTAACTGCCCCTAACCCGAAGTATAGCCGACGACACTATCGTCGGCTATACGTCCGTTTTAGCCGACGATACTATCGTCGGCCATAACAATCGCCGGTACCAGGAACGGCTTTTTTTTGCCTGAAGCCGGGAGGGTATAGCCGACGACATATGGTAAACATCGTCGGCTATAGCCCTTATAGCCGACGAAATTTGGTAAAAATCGTCGGCTATAACTGTTATAGCCGACGAAATAATGCCAATATCGTCGGCTATAACCCCTAAATATTTAAAAAAATTAAAAAATTTAACTCGGGCCCAATTTCTCTTCGTCTTCGGGGGCTGCAGAAAATGCACAAACAAACATCCAAATATCCAACAAATATCCACATCAATCCATCCCTAATATCCTATATCTACTATATCTACTATATCTACTATTACTGTACAAATTAACCCACTATATCTACTCATCATCACCCCCTAAACGCGTAGCGTCGTCGACCGGATCGTTCGAGTTCCGGTGGCTATGGCTGTCCTGATCGGCTGGCGTACTCCGATACGGGGGGGGAGTGGGGACGACGAACTGGGGCATCTGTGGCGGAGGCGGGGGCTGGAGTCCAGCCTGCTGGGCCTCCCAAGACTGCTGCATCCATCGGTACATCTCCGCCACAGATGCGTCTCTGGCCTGCTGCGCCGAAGCCTCCGCAGCCCTCGCCAACTCCGCCTGCTGGAGCGCCTCCACCGCCCTCGCCAACTCCGCCTGACTCCTCTGCAGCTGCGTCTGCAAGTCTCCTCTCGTCGAAGCCGCACGCTGCGTGCTGGGATTGGCCGGCGTGAACTTGAGAACCCCATCTCCCGCCGCGCCTAGGCCTCTCTGGTAGAAGTAGTTGTTCCCCGTCCCTACCGCCGCGTGCATGATCTGAGAGGCCAAGCGCGGCTCAAGGGTGTCGATCGTGGAGGCAAACTCCGCGATCGCCTCGTCGGACGCCCCGTCTCCCAGAGTGTCTCGCGCGATCCCGAAGGTGATCGCGTCGGTCTCCGCATCTATTTCCGCCTAATTGACAAGAAAATATAATAAACGAATTAAAAAATATATATATAAATTAATTTCATGAAACACTTTTATTGAAGATGGACGAATACTTACCACTTGGTCGGGACGCCCCGGATACATCTGCGCATGAATCCACGACAACGGCCTCAGCGGTCGGTCCCTCCTCGCCATCTCTGCCCACTGCCTCCAGGAGCGGGCGCCGCCGTGGTGGGGGTGCTCGTTCCTCCTGCGGTTGTCGCTGTTCGTCCGCGAGATTTTCTGTATTATAACAACAAACATATAAACGCAAATATAAATTAGTAACTAAATTAAAATATTAGGAACTAACCAAAATAAAATTAATAACTAATTTAGTTACTAACTAATTTAATTTAATTAGTAACTACTTAACTAACTAATTTAATTAGTAACTACTTAACTAACTAATTTAATTTAGTAACTAACTAACTTACTAACTACCTAATTTTATTTAATTTAATTTGATTTAATTTAGTAACGAACTAACTAACTACGTAACTAACCAACTAACTTAATTTAATAACTAATAACTAACTAACTAACTAATTAATTGAATTAAGTAACTACATAATTTAATTATTAAATAACATTAAAAAGTTATATACTACCAGGCTAAATTTTCTTACCGAGACCCTGTCGCTCCCGAAGTAGGCTACCAGCCATAGCCACTCGTACTCCCTGTACCGGAACTCGTGGGGGGTTGCAGCTCGCCCCAAGCGCTGCTCCACATGGTACGTCCTGTAGTGTGTGGACAGCTCGTTCTTCCACTCGGAGTACCTATATTAACAGAACACAACTGTTAGATATATTCGTACACTACCAATAAATATATTTATACAAAAAAAAGCAAAACACATAACCTGTTCTTCAGCTGCTCGTCTCTCCACCAGTCCAAGGTAGGATGGACTCTAAACCATTGCTGCAACATTATAAATTAATTAGAAAATATTTTTATATAGTTATAAGGACTGAATTCATAATTGTTTATTTTCTATAATAAAAAATCATATTTAACTCACCGACAGTGCATTGTACACTCGCGCCTTGATCTCATCGGGCACAGAGCCCCAGTCGGGCCACAACAGTGGGACCCTGTCCCGCACGAGCATGCCCGTCGCGTTGATGTACTTGGTGGTGGTGTCTCTCCGCTCAATCGGGCGTCCATCCTCACCGGGACCGGGCAGGATCTCTCTGATCCCACCGGCCAGCTCCCTCTCCAAGGTCGACATGTTCGCTGGCCCTTTGGTCCGTCTCGTCCCCGCGGGTTTATTGACGAGGACGCCTGTTAAAATGAACACATAGTTAAATAATTATTTAAACTAACTAATTAAATAATTAATTAAACAATCTAAATAATTAATTAAACTAACCAATTACCTGCGTCGTTGTACTGCTTGTCCTTCTCACGAACGGCCCACAGGCCGCGGCAGTCCTCTGAGTCGAAAGGACTGTAGAAGTAGGCCTCCTCCCAGGGAATCTCGTGGGGCCGGTCGTGCCTCCAAATCTGCCTCCCCCTGGCGTCGTACTCAGGGATGGCAGGGAGAAACTGGACCATGTACATCCCCGATGGCGGAGACATACGGGGCGTGGACCCTGAGGGGCCTGCTCCCCCTGACGGTGGGCCCCGTAGCTGTGGACGCTGTCGCTGTGGGGGGACAGGGAGCATCTCTGGAGGGTCCAGATCGGCGCGCGGTGGGGTCGGCTGCCGATCCTGGAACAGTGCTGAAGTGCACTGGGGTCTGGTGGCTCTGCGTCCTCCTCCGACACTCGAGTCAGGGCCCGCTCCCGTCGACTCATACGAGGAGCCCCCACGTGGATCGCTCGGCGTCAATCCCATCAACGTCTCCTCTCGTCGACTCATAGGCCGGCCTAGGCCCCGACGACCGCTGGATCCGCTCCCCCCACGGCTGGATCCTGCCTGAGCGTCGGGGTCGCTCTCGGTCCGTCTGCCAAGCCATCGGTCTACAAAGCGACGGTTTCCTGCACAATTAGTATATAAATTCCATAAATTGCACAAAAATTTCACAAAAAAATTAAAAACTTCATTCAATGTATATATACCTAAATATATTTATACCTAATTATATATATATATATATATTCCGAAATATAACACAAAATTCCTTAAATTTCACAAAAAAATAAAAAACTTTTTTAAATATATATATATACCTAATTATATATATACATAACTATATTTATACCTAAAGGTATATATATATACCTAAAAATTCTTGTTAATTCCTCAAAATTAAACAAAATTCCACACAATTCCATAAATTTCACACAAAAATAAAAAACTTCATTAAATGTATATATACCTAATTATATATATACCTAAATATATTTATACCTAATTATATATATATATATATATCCTCCTAAAAATTCCACAAAATTCCACAAAATTAACAAAAATTCCACAACATTAAAAAAATTTCCACAAACTTCCATATACGTAATTATATATATATATATATATATATATATATATATATATATTCCGGAAAATATATATATATCCTTCACAAAATTCCACATAATTCCAAAAAATTAACAACAATTCCACAACATTCCATAAATTGCACAACAACCCTAAATTCCACATAATTTCACAAAAACCATAAAATTTCACAAAAATACCTAAATTCCACAAAATCACAAAATTCCACAAAATTAACAAAAACCCTAAATGAGGGAGAGGGGGACTACCTGACATGGTGGTGCGGCTAGGGGACGAGGACGGCGGTACGGTGCGGCGGCGGCGGCTAGGGAAGGACGGCGCCGATCGGTTCGACTTCGGGTCGGGGAGGGCTCGGGAAGGCCGGGGACGGGGTGGGGAGGGGTGGGGGAGGGCCGGGGAGGCTTGGTCGGCGTCGGGGAGGCTCGGACGGCGTCGGGGAGGCTCGGGGAGGGGTGGGCGGCGATTTAGGGGTTTAGGTTTTCTGCAGAAATGGGGGAGAGGCGCCTCTGTTTCAGTTTAAATCGAGGGACTATAGCCGACGATTTCATTTTAATTCGTCGGCTATGACTATAGCCGACGAAATCGTCGGCTATAGTCTCTAACTAAATCCGGGCCGGGCCTAAATTGGGCTTTGCGGGCCGGTTATAGCCGACGAAGTATGCACATCGTCGCCTATAGTATGCACATCGTCGCCTATAGTATGAATCTCGTCGGCTATAGTCAAGGACCTCAGCAGCCGTCAGATCTCCCCCATCCAACGGCGGACAATGAAACGGCGCGGATCGCAACACTTTAGCCGACGAAGTTCTGTATGTCGTCGGCTATTCTTTGGTCAAACTTTCGGTCAAACCTCTAAACGCTTTAAAACGGCAATTGGCCCGTCTAAATGACGTGTTTTGGCCTGACCTTCAACAGAGAATAGTTTCAAATCGATGCGACGCAACTAACCGTATAAAAATTTTCCTCCAAATATTTACCGACCGTCAGGCTACCCATAGGAAAACGGAAGTAAAAAACACCTAACCGCAACATTCGGCACACCGATTTTGTCGGAATCTTCCCATTTTTCAACCGTAGTCGTATTTCAATATTTCGGTCGTATCTTATTTCACGACACTTTTGCATTTGAACGGTCTACGTATGGCAACTATTTGAAACTATACATTCACTTAAACACTTAGTAAATAAGTTAAGGAACATTAGTGCATATGTTCCGATTTCGAATCTAAAAGTTTGGAAAATCTATTCCAACCGTCAGATATCACCGTTAAGATTAAATACATGTATGAAAAAAAATACAACTACATCTGACAACGTTAAAGGCTCGATCGGGACGGTCAAACTGCTTGGTCAAACCTCTAAACGCTTTAAAACGGCAATTGGCCCGTCTAGATGACGTTTTTTGGCCTGACCTTCAACAGAGAATAGTTTCAACTCGATGCGACGCAACTAACCGTATAAAAATTTTCCTCCAAATATTTACCGACCGTCAGGCTACCCATAGGAAAACGGAAGTAAAAAACACCTAACCGCAACATTCGGCACACCGATTTTTTCGGAATCTTCCCATTTTTCAACCGTAGTCGTATTTCAATATTTCGGTCGTATCTTATTTCACGACACTTTTGCATTTGAACGGTCTACGTATGGTTTCGGTCAATATACTTTAGCCGACGACTTGCAAGTCGTCGGCTACAGTATAGCCGATGAATTGGAAGTCGTCGGCTACAGTATGGGCATTATAGCCGACGAATTATGGTCCATTTCGTCGGCTATAACGCTGATCTTTCTGAAAATTTGCCATTTAGGGCCTGAAAATTGCCTATTTCACCTGATAAATTCCTGAATATCGCACAAACAAATCAATACAATTTCCCATAAATTCGAAAAACGGTAATTAAGGACAAAAAATATTTTCATACATGCATGCACCATCGTACACAAATACATACATAAATAGTATACTAAGGATGATAATCAGAATCATCCTCATCACTTGAGTCAGACGTAGTATAGTAGTTAATATCTGGCAACCGGTGCTCGTACTCGTCGTCTGAGTCATCGTCGGGCTGATATAGACGATTCAGATTAACATCATACATGGGCACCTGACCCCTAGGAAGTCGGACCACTCTGCCCGGCGTCACATTATTATCGCGGATGGTGGAGGATTCCGGAATGTCGCCGGCGTCCGGCTCTTGGTATGCGGTCGCTTCTTGACACTCTGTGCTCACACCAAGTGTGGTAGCACTGTATATGTCTCGCTGAGACACATGGTTAACTACCTTCCACGTGCCTTTGTTCAAAGGATCGTCAAGATAAAAGACCTTTTTGGCCGCTGTGGCGAAAACAAAGGGGTCGTCTTCATACACACTAGTGGCGGTATTCACCGAAAGTATGCCGTACTGATCGATCCGTATGCGGTGCGGCCTAGTATCAAACCATCGACACTTGAACAAGTGGACTTTCATGCGGTTCCCATAAATGAGTTCAACAACTGACTGTAGGACACTGTAAAAATCCACGCCCCCCTCTGCACCATCGACCATCACCCCACAATTCTGTGTTTTGCGTTCCCCGTCTCTAGCTTCACATATATACTTAACGCCGTTGACATCACACATTGGGCGGACTGTGGAAGATATCGGCTTCATCGACAACAGCCTCAATTCCTCTGAGTAATTTGTATGACCACCCCTCGCAGCCACTTGCATCAGCTGAAAAATATAACTCAAATCACTCGGTGTGTTTATGATTAAAGAATAGGGAACTGTAAAAGAAAGCCATCTAATATATATATTTATACACTTACCCATTGTGGAAAATAGTCTGCAAACGTCGTGTTGTGGTACTCGACATCACCGCGAACTTCCTTGCTGTGAAGATGGTGACGTTTCCAATATTGTACCTCCGGACAGTTTATTAGAACCCACCAGTGGGCAATCCCTACCTCATGGTCAGGCAACTTGTCCACACCCTTTTTCTTGAAGCTTCCGTATGGTACAACAGAGTTGGCGACGATAGATAGGTTGAACTCGGGGTCATCTCGACTTGGATGTTGTGGGGGGTCCTCCATCGCTCCCAAGTACAACTTGGCGTACGTTACACACTCATGCGCAATGTAAGCTTCAGCAATACACCCCTCAGGCGCAGATTTATTGTGCACATATTTCTTGTAGTCTCCAAGTTGTCTGCAAGGTTAACAAGTGCGTGTTAAGAGCATGCAACTTTTATTTAAAAACATGTATAAATCAAATTTATGAATAACATGTACCTTTCGATGGGATACATCCAAGTATAGTGTACGGGACCGGTAAGCAACAATTGTTGGGGAAGATGGATCATCAGGTGAGGCATGATGTCAAAGAAGTTTGGGGGAAATATCCTCTCGAACTTGCACAAGATAAAAACGATTTCCTCATGCATTCTCATGAGGTCTGATTTTCTAACTTCTCTAGCGCATAACTTCTGGAAGAATCTTGACAACGCCACCAACGGCTCAACCACTTCATCCTCCAAGTACGCTCGAATGAAAATAGGGAAGAGGCGTTGAAGCAGTACATGGCAGTCGTGACTCTTCAATCCGTACATCTTGTTGTCTCGGTAGTTAACACACTTGCTTATGTTACCCGCATAGCCATAAGGATACCTGCATAGCCATTAACAACAATTAGATTTCATGCATATATAGTCGTCCAACAACAGATGGATTCTTTAGGGAATACATGCCTAATTAATAAAAAGTTACCTGACATTACTCAGCCATCCAAAGATTTCATGTTTCTGGTCCCTGGTGACGGTGTAAGGAGCTTGGGGCATTTTGCTCCTGCCCTCTCTCAACCACAAATGGTCCCGCAGTCCCATATTTCTCAGATCAACGCGTGCCTTGGGGGTGTCTTTTGTTTTCTTCTCCCAATTCAAAACTGTGCCAACCACGGCTTCACCCACGTTCTTCTCTATATGCATGACATCCAGGTAGTATCTGGTAGCCAACCTGGCCCAATAAGGAAGTTCCCATAAGATGCTCTTGTGTGACCAGAACCTATACCGATCCGGCCTCTCTGGAATCGTGCGCAACACATCGGGATGATTGCTAAGCGGACCAAAGTCATACTCATTCAACACTGCCAATATTTCCTCCCCTGTCCATTGCTCCGGTGCCCAGCCCCTTTCTTCAGTCCCATCAAAAGCCTGTGCATCGTCCCTAAATGGATGGTCATGCGGAAGCCAACGACGGTGACGCATCTGGACAATCTTGCTGCAATGAGGACTGGAGCAATCAACAGTCATGCACTCTGAACAAGCCCTGTAACCCCTGGTGACGCTGCCCGACAACATACCCCTCCCAGGAAAGTCACTGATCGTGCCAACAAGCATGGCATGCATCCGGAACATCTCATTTTTGAACCGGTCGTAGACCAGGTGGCCGTTCAGACTCAAGTACCGAAGCTCCTCAATTACGGGTCTCAAATACACATCGAGACACTTTCCCGGATAACCTGGGCCTGGAATCAACAATGTGAGCATGTTATATTCCTTCTTCATGCACATCCACGGTGGAAAGTTGTACGGAATCAAAATAACTGGCCACACACTGTACTGAAGCTCTTTCTTGCCAAAAGGGTTGAAACCGTCGGATGATAGCCCTAGCCAAACATTTCGAACCTCTGATGCAAATTCGGGAAACTCCAACACGTTCTTCTTCCAAGCCTCTCCGTCGGCGGGATGTCTAAGGGTGTCATCGTCAGGCACATTCCTCTCAGCCCACCATCTCATAGCTTCGGCCGTGAAAGCACACATGAACAACCGCTCAAGCCTATCAATCAGCGGGAAGTACCGAAGTATCTTCACAGCTTTCTTGTTCCCTTTAGGAGTGAACTTATACCGCTCTGTATTGCATAATGGGCAGTATTCAAGATCTGCAAGTCCTTCCCCGTAAAACAGAACGCAATCGTATCTGCATGCATGAATCTTGATGTAGGAAAGGCCGAGATCTTTAAGGATATGTCGCACCTTATGATGACTGGTAGGAAGCCGATGTCCGGGGGGCATCGCCCCACCCCATAGCCGAAGCCAATCATCAACCGATTTGACAGTGCCTTTGTTCTCCGTTTTGATCTTCATCACTCCCATGACAGATTCAAGGACAGTCTTACTGCATCCGGGGTACAACGGAGTCTGTTGCAATGCGATCAGGTTGTTGTACTTTTCCATACCACTTGTGTTGACCGGAGATCGGGGTAATGGCTCGAGTGGCTCAATATCAGGGAAACACTCCATCTCCGGAGGTGGGAGTTGCACATCTGGTGCTTCCTCAAAGACACCGCTCTCACGAGGAAACATATCGTTGATCCAGTTCGTTGTCGGATCATTGGAGGAACTCCCTCTCTCGGCAAATTGTCCATGATCATGACGACCCGCAAACTCTGGTTCACCGTGATAAATCCAATTAGTGTATAGGACCCAAAATCCATATCTAGCCAGGTGTTGCTCCACTGTCTCTACGGAAAACCGGTGTCGTGGGGTGGCACACTTGCACTTTTTACACGGACAATAATGAAGTGTAGTGTCTCCACAGTTAGCCATCACAAAATCCAGGAAACTCCTAACTCCATCATGATACGCCTGATCCCATCTTCCAAGGGTAATCCAACTCTTGTCCATCCTGTAAATTCAAGAAATAAATATAGCTATATATAGATATGTATATATGCACGTACTACGTACGTACTAATTAATTAAAAAATTCATCATTACACACACACATATATATATATATATATACACATGCATCCCTAAATTAATTAAAACATCGTCAATCTCCCTAATTAATTAAACACAATGTATTTTTTATATATACCAACAATATATTTTTAATTACAATTAAATTAATTAATATATATATATACATTTTTTCATCAAATTCATCTAAAATCACCTATAAATCAACATTAATCAATCACTAATCTTCAACAAAACTTCAATTCTATCTAACCAATACAACATATATATCAACCCATTAATAATCTCATCTCAACACATATATATATATATATCAAATTAATCACACATTTATTCTAATTAAACTCTAAATTAATACACCTCTGCATATAACCAACTAAATCAACACACACAGCAATATACGTACCTTTCAAGCTTATGGCCGAGGTTTTGGACGATTTCAGAGCGTTTTGGACGATTTCATCGACGAATGAGCTCCCTGATGCAGAAGGTCGATCTGATATAAGAGTTATAGCCGACGAATACCCCCCTCGTCGGCTATAACAAAAACTTTTCGTCGGCTATAACTCTTATAGCCGACGAATACCATCCTCGTCGGCTATAACTAAAAACGTTTCGTCGGCTATAGTTATAGCCGACGAGTTGTCGGCAGTCGTCGGCTATAATATTATAGCCGACGATGTGGCCGACGAAATAGTAGTTCGTCGGCTATAAGGGGTTATAGCCGACGAGGTACTATTTCGTCGGCCGTTTTTTCCCATATCGTCGGCTATAACCCATTTTCTGGTAGTGCATGTCTACGACTATTGGAACTGCAAGAACACTATACGCATTCCCGGCATGCAATTAAGTTAGGTATATGATGGACCGGATGAAATTTAAATTGCCTGAGCATGTTCTATGTGGGATTGTATGATATATGTTTCGATTTTATAAAGCTCTGTATAGTTGACAATCTTGTTTTGGTTTTGTATGGTTTTGTATCTCCCTAAAACTTCATACACTCAGTAAAACAAATTAAGAAACGAAATCAACTTAAGACTTCATTGTTTAGTCTGTGTTTTAAGAAAGTAGAATGTTGCACAAAGCAATTTCTGCGGAATGTTAAAAATTTGATAAAGACCAAAACTTGTGTTTTTGATTCTAAACTATGCATTTTTTGGCTTCTAAATAAGTGTGTGTTTACATGGTTTAAAATTAAAACACCATCATACATATATTTTGAATTCATATACAGGTTCTTGAAGATGTTCTTCTGTCTAAAGTTGTTGATTGCTTTTAGAACATTTTGAGTTCACTTTCTTGTGGTCTGGCGATTAAGAAACTAAAGAATATCATGTCTTCTACTATAAAAGTGATGCTTGATATTAAAACTACAGATTATTGAGATGTTTTATGCTTCTGCATTGTTTGTGTTGCTTGAACTGATTTGGAATGTGACACCTTGTATGTAGAATTTGGTTTTCCTTACAAAAACTTGAATTGTAAGAACTGTTTTCAAACAAAAACTTATTTTCCTTCTTTTGCTCATTAGGAGCTACCTACTTAAACGTCAACAACATTCTGATGCTCAATGGATCCAACTTTAAGGCGTGGAAAGCTAGCATTGATCTATACATGATGACCCACGACAACATGGATATATGCTTCATGATAGGAGCACAATGTGTGACGATATTAATATGCTTATGCCCTCATTTATGCTTCATTTAACCCTTATTTATCTAAGATAGAGTCATAATATAGTTTAATGTCATTTTGGAAGAGTTTTGGAAAAATGTGCTTGATTGTCAGAAAAATGACTAAGTATAGAAATCTGAGGAAATAATGCAAAATATGTCTTTTTCGTGATATTGAGACTTGTGTTAAAACGACCTATCCTTTTCAAAATTTGATGAAATTTGGTATGCATATAGTTTGCAAGCTAAGGTGTATTGTGCCAAAATTTTAGATCAATCAGAGTTCGGGAAGTCACCCAAACGATGGCTGCAACTTGGCAGTTTGAGCAAAGATCACCAGGGACTACCAGGATTTTCCTAGGACTGTGTCCTGACTTCCGGAATTTATGTGGGACAAATCGCTTTTTGGAACTAGAAACTATGCCATATACCATTGGAAAGCTCTACGAGTCTAGTTTTTCTGGGACTTAGAATCGCATCGATCCGAACTATTAAGAGGAAGTTATGCCGGATTTACTGGAACAAGGTCATTCTACCGGGAGAACCAATAGTTTCCTGGTTTCATCAGGAAAGCTCTCCTTTGAATTTTTGGGAGCATGGATCGGATATATTGGACCTGAAGACTTGTTAGAAATGTCCATGCTACCCAAATGAGGCCAATTGAAGTTCAAGATCAGAAGTGAAGTCCAAGAATGCATTGGTTTACCACAAGGAAACCTTAACCAACTTGGACAAGGAATTTCCATTCCTTTTTACTGCCGGCAACCCTAGGATTTTTCCTCTATAAATAGCCAATGAATTCTCAGAAAAATGCATCTCATCTCAAGCACAAGTACTAGCCAAAAACTCTACCAAGTCTCACAAGCACCAAACACCCAAATACTTAGCCAAAACCATCACCACCACCAGCCAAATTCCGTCCATCGATTTAGCTTCTGCTGAGCAGCATCTCACCACTCCACCACGTCTTGAAGAGCTTCTCAAGGTTCTAAAAGTGTGATCCACTCCCCCTATGGCTTATGTATTTATTCATGTTTGTGTGATTTGTAAGAACTTGTTTCGATTCTTGGTTTTTGTTAAACTTTTTGTATGAACCGATTTGGTTGAAGTTTATGTAAGTAGTTTTGCAATTTTAATGTATGGATTTCGTGTGTTAGATAATTAGGGCAGCGGTATCTTGCATGTTTTAAGTTTGAAATTGGTTAGAAATATAAGGATTGGGACTTAAAAACCGAAACATTAGTTGTGTTTAAGCATTTGTTGTTTAAAACATGTAAATCTATTAGGTTTCATCAAACCAGAGTAATAACAAATATGGCTAAATACTCAAAAGGTTGCTTTGATTTGTTTTGCTCACCTAGGGTATAATATTTTAGATTACTTGCATGTTAAAATAAGATGATTGACAACATTGCTTGTTTTGCATGTCTCTGATTTAGACTATTGTGATTAATTGTTAAGTCTCAAAAGGATTAACATATATTCTAGGGTACATACTCAAAAGGTCGATCTTAAGAACTTGAGAAGTCTTACAACTAGGTTGTAGTCGGAACTAAAATTGAACCTAAACATGTTGATACTTGTTCCTTACTTTCTTGCATGCGAGTCTGTATGTTAAAGAGTCTTTTTGTGTGAATGGCTTGGTGTGAAAGATGATGATCACTTGTACATATTAGAATTAGGATTTTGATTTTCGTACCTAGCTTAGGGCAGCCCTATGGCTGCCGATCCCTATTTCTTCCCCAATGTGATGTTTTTATGTATATATTTTTGTCTAACATTCTCATATTTCAGGTACCCTTAATCTCCGGCTTAGAACGATCCCTACTTGCTTATACTAGTAACGATCTTTTGTAGAGTTATTATTTGTGTGAGCCTCGCGGTTCTCATCACTTCACACATACCATGTCTTTTTTCCTTGACTGCAACTAGTACTTCTGAGGATAGGAGGTACCATGATGATTTGTATAGATCAAACCAAAGGGCTAAAACTCTTATTAGGAATTCCCTAACTTCCATTGTGAGAGGCAGCGTTGAGGAGCCAGTGATAGCTAGAGATTTCATGGAGAACATAGAGGCAAATTTAAGGAGAGCAACAAGGCAGAAGCAGTTATGATTGGAAAAGAGTACAATGAGCTCAAGTACAATGGAATTGGAGGAGTTAGAAATCACATCATGAAGCTTATTGAGTTAAACTCTCATCTCAAGGAGCTGGAGCTTGGAGTGAAGGATGATCAGCTAGTTCACCATGCCCTGGACTCTTTGCCACCTAGCTTTTCAGTTCTAAGGACAAGTTACAATGCTCAGAAGGAGAATTGGACCCTAGATGATCTCATTGCTATCTGCGTCGATGAGGAGTCAAAAATGAGGAAGGAGAAACAACCTACAACCTCTGTGAACCTAGTTCAGAAGTCTAAGTGGAAAAAGAATAATAAGCTTAAGGTTAATAAGACAATAGCCAAGCCCTCAAGCAGCAATAAGGGAGGCATAGTGGACAAGCCATTCATATTCAAATGCTACTTTTGCAAGAAAGTAGGACATATGAAAAATGACTTTACCGGATTCAATGCCTGCCTAGAGAAAAAAGGGTATGATTAATCATCTTAATCTTTTAGAAACTTTTTCTTTAGAAGTTAATTTTGTTAACATAGAACCTCATTCATATTGGTTAGATTTAGGAAGTCCCTCACACATTACGAATTCTTTGCAGGGCTTCATAAAGAAGAGAAAGCCAAGGAATGATGCGGTCAACATCTGTGCTGGCAATGGAATGCGTGTGGCTGTGAAGGCTGTAGGCACTCTAAGATTGGACTTAGGATTCGGCAATGTTTTTGTTTTAGAAAAAGTTTTTTATGTGCCCTTGATTAAGAGGATTTTGCTTTCTGTTAGTTGTTTAGTCAAACTTGGTTGTAGTTTTCTCATTGATTCTAGTGGAATAAAAATTTTCAAGGATTTTTCAACGTTCTTGATTCAGAATTCTTCTACTTATGGTACAGGTGTTATTGAGAATGATTATTTGAAACTAAATTGTTCTCTGCCTCAACAAGAGTGTTTACTGGTTGAAAATAATGAAAATAATAACACAGCAAGTAATAATGTCATTGTTGGTGTTAAGAGAAGCTTGCATAATGAGAAATTAGTCAGCTTATGGCATAGAAGACTAGGCACATATGTAAAGAAAGATTACAGAAACTTGTAAAAGATAAAACTCTACCCGAGTTAGACTTTAGTGATTAATTAGGAGATTGTATTGAGTGTTGTAAAGGAAAAATCACAAATTTAAGAAGAAAGGGTGCTCACAAATCAAATAAATTACTTGAGTTAATTCGTACTGACATTTGTGGACCATTTAGACATCAAACAATATGTGGTAATGTCTATTTTATAACTTTCATTGATGATTTTTCCAGATACTGCTATATTTACTTACTATCAGAAAAATCACAGTCTCTTGAGGCTTTTAAAATCTTTAAAGCTAAGGTTGAACATCAACTTGATGCAAAGATTAAGATTGTGAGGTCTAATAGGGGGGAGAATATTCAGTCCCGTTGCTGACCAGAGAAAATATGGACAACTACCATTAGATCTTACCATTGTAGATCCAACAGTTAGACTTTAATGACATTAATTTGAATTAAATCTTTTATCTTA
Organism: Potentilla sterilis; assembly: GCA_963682095.1. Taxonomy (NCBI): domain Eukaryota; kingdom Viridiplantae; phylum Streptophyta; class Magnoliopsida; order Rosales; family Rosaceae; genus Potentilla; species Potentilla sterilis. The sequence goes on from OY821754.1 coordinate 31,588,155, forward strand.
TATTTTTGTAATCAGGTTTATTTACTTTATCTTCTTTCTAAAACTCCTCTTTCTCCAATTTCTTGGCACCACAAATGGTTGAAACTGTTGCAGACTCGGTTGATGACGGAGCTGAGATTGTGCTGGAAACAACAACACCAGACCGACAAACCGTCCAAACGTGACTGCATCGGTTTTTGGATATGATTGCGGTGAGCAAACTCATCATCTCTCCTCTCTCAGCTCTGTCCTACAGTTCCAAACTACTCTAGAAGAGGACGACTGGCCTAACCACCGCAGTTGGAGAAGAAGCCAACACCAGCACCACCACCACCACTACCACAACTCATCTCTCCTCTTCTCTTTTCACAAAATTCAAAAAAACTTGCTGAAAACTCATAGAGGATTCGTCGGATACAGAGACCCTTTGATAAGCTTAAATATATCTTCTTCACTTAAATTTCCAGAAAGTGAGTACATTCATATAAAAAGGACATACGAAGGTGGCTGGGTAAGTGAGATTGTTAAAAGGGGAAATTAAGCTGGTAAGCAAATACAAAGTAAAGATTTGAAAAGAAAAATAATTGTTCCTCATATGAATTCAAGATTTTGCGTGAACTTCTTGAATTCAAATACCGGTATACTTCAATCCAACACCCAGTGAACACTTTAAGTAAACTTAAACAAGCAAACGATAATTTGTTCTTCTCTAAATTCCAGATTTTCCATGAGCTTCATTCACTACCAGATCGGAGTGAATAGCCGACGAAAAAAATTTCGTCCACTATGCCAAATTTTCGTCGGCTATGCCTTCTGTCGAAGAAATTTTCATCGGCTATACTTCGTCGGAAAAACGCCGTCGGTAATACCAATAACCGACGAAAATAACAAAATCGTCGGCTATATTAGAGTATGGCTGACGAATTTACCGACGAAAATTTATTTTGTCGGCCAAACGTGGGCGAAATATCCGACGAATTTCGTCGGGTATTTTCGAGTATGGCCGACGATATCGTAAACTATAGCCGACGAAATTCGTCGGCTATTTGTTCTGAAATATAGCCGACGATTTCATTTATTTCGTCGGTTATTTCGTCGAAATATATTAATATTTTAATAGACATTAATTAGTTATAGCCGACGAAATGATGTCATTTTCGTCGCCTATAAAACTTATAGCCGATGAAATTTGGTAAAAATCGTCGGCTATAGCACTTATAGCCAATGAAATAATGCCAAAATCGTCGGCTATTCTTGCATTTGGGAAAAAAAAATTAAATTATTTACTAAATCACCGTTCCAAGCAACCTGCAAATCACAAAGACAGTCCATGCATTTGCACCAACAAGAAACACGTCTAAATGACTTATTATTTAATTCGTTCCAATATACATAAAATATAACCCTAATCATCACCTAAACCACTAAAGTCCACCAGGTCATCCCCAGCATCCTGCTCTCCATCATGGTCATCATCCTGCTGACCGAACTCGGGAGGTTGAGGCATTGGAGGTTCAACAAACGGCTGAAACGGGGGCGGGGGTTCAAGGCCTTGTTGTTGTGCCGCGAACATATCATACCACCAATTTTGTTGGCCGGCGTAGTTGTGTCACCGAATTCTCTCGCATTCAGCATGCCAACTGGACAGATCTAAATAATACTGCTGTGTTCTGCGGTGTTGCTCTTGTGATCTGCGTTGTTCCTCCTGTGATCTCTGGAACTCGGCCGCCAACCTTGCATTTTCTTCTGCCAATCTCCGCACTTCCCCCCTCACCTGTTGGCTCTCCCCGCCTCTCTTCTTTTGACCTCCCTTAGTGGTCTTCAGGAGCCCTAGTCCAGAACTTCCCAAACCCCGGCAGTAGTAGTTGTTTGAGCGGTTTGGGAATGATGCGTCGAACATCCTCGCTGCCGTTTGGACATTGGATCGGTAGACCTGGCGCAGGGCTTCTTCCAGATCTGCCTCTGAGATGTTCGGTTGTGTCTCACGAACTACTTGCTGGAACACCTCTTCTTCGGCCCGGTTCACCCTCTCCTAATTGAACGGGAAAAACAAAATTAATATTCTAACAAATATATAATTAAGTAAAATTAATAATTAAAATTTTAAAATCGTAATCAACGACTTACGAGCTGTTCTGTCGCTTGTGGATAAGCGATCTTGAACGTCTCCACGTACGGGTTGCTATCAGGATGATCTCTAAGCGCCTCCTCCTGATATTGTGCAAACGGCCTAGAACCACCATGATGGAGGGTTGTGTTACGGCGGCGGTTCTCAGAGTTTACCCGAGACCGTTGCTTCAAACAAATAATAAAATATTAGAAAAATGCATCAAAAAATATTAGTGTAATAATTATAAAATAATTAAACTAATAATTAAAATTTTAACAAAATAAATATTTATAGTTAAGTTTAGTATTTACCTGCATAAGTGGGTTGTTGAAGTCTACTGTCTTCAACCAACGCCACTCGTACTCCCTGAACATGAACTCTCTGGGAGTACCCATACGACCACGGTTGTCGTATTGGTTAAAGTGGGAACGGAGCTCGTTCTTCCACTCTTTGAACCTACGGAAAAAACAAAAGTGCATTAGAAATATTATTAATATCATAAAATATTTCGAATTATAAGATAAGGAATTCCCAACGTACCTCAACAACTGCATCGCGTCTGCCCAATGCTGCTTATGTTCTGCAATCTCGAAGTATGTCTGAAAGATAATATTTTATTAGTTTTACCATTATAACAATACCGAAAATTATTAAATATTACGTAAAATAAATTAATTTTTTTAAATTACTCACCGACGCAGCGTTGTTCACCTCCCTCTTGATCTCTTCGGGCACATCAGCCCACCGCGTCCACAACATAGGGACTCTGTTCCTAATCAGTGCCCCCACGCAACCCGTGTAGTCGCGGCGTTTTTTCCCCTGAACCTCCTGATTAGGAGGTTCGTTGATCCGGATCCTCCCGCTGCTCTCAACAGTTCTCCTGAGCGTGTCAAAACATATGACACCTCGCGTGTTCATGCTTGAACTGCTAGCGGCTGTCCCTATCACATAAACGACGATTGGTTAATAAAATTAAATATTAGTGCGTTAATTTTAATAAAACATTTAATTAATAAAATCAAATGTTACCTGAACTCGATGACCCGTCTGTCGACTTTCCTTTTCTCCTCGCCGAAATCAGGAGGTCCGGGTTCTCAAATGGCTGCTGCTGGTAAGCCTCCGCAGCACTCACGTACTGTGGCATATCAGGCCATATGGGCACACCTCGATAGTCGACCTCGGGTATCGCAGGAATGTTGTACGGGAGGTAGAGCTGATTTGGGAGAGTAGGCCCCTCAGTCGAGTCAGCAGCAGACGTCATCGGACTCGTCATCGGCACCCGATGAACCTCAGGCATACGGACCTGAGGAACGTCTGCAGCTATCTCGTCCTGAAATACCTGCCTACTGAACCTCGGAGCATCTGGCCCGACAGGGGGACGTGAACTGCTCGACGGCCGCCCCGCCTGGAGAAGGGTCTGGTGCCGAGAACTCACACTCCTCCGCGGATGGGATGAATCCACAGTCCTCCGCGGCTGGGATGAATCTACACTCCTCCGCGGCTGGCTGGTG